>FXXK01000338.1:351775-381365 GCA_900184695.1 Betula pendula
TAATACTGTATCCATCCCAATAAACGAAATCCCAAAATTGTAGAACTTGCAACTTTTAAGGTGGAAATTAATATGGTGAAACAATATTATTAAAAAATGAAGACACAGAAATAATGCAAAAAAACTATTAGCTTTGGAGTAGATACTTTGCTTTATTTGATCCTCCTTCATTCGCATTGCAAGAGGATCTCTAGGAATACGGACATCAGTCCCCATCATTATGCGATACTCTTGATCTGTTTGATGGCAAAACATTTCAATTAGTTGAGTGCTTTCATCTTCACCAGTCTCTTCAAAATGTTTCTGAACAGCTTCACGTGAAGTGTCCCTTTTCCATGCTTTAACCCATTCTGAGTAGTATGCTATTGGACCTATTCTTTCTAGTCTCTCTTGTTCAGCTCGAAGCCTACAAAACCAAGAGTATTTTCGCAAATTCCTTCATAATACTGCAATGCTACAGAAAGTATTTGTAATCACAAATTTCAGGTGGCAAAGCAATCAGTAGTAAATTAGCAAAAATGAGAAAGCGGGTCAAGCACAAATGAACCTTAATTCTTTTCAACATTCTTTACATTGAGCATCATGGTTATGGACATATACTTACATAACTTTCCGGGCATTGATTTAACATATAAGAAGATAAGACGGGTTGCATATCCACATAATGTTACCTCCAGAGATAACTAACCAAGCTGCATACTTCAGCAACTAGGTTTTGTTGTGTTAACATGCTTAAATATCCCATATTGTTATAACATCTAGAGTTCGTTAATTTAAAAGTTATGTTGAGTGAGTATGAACTACAAATTGATTTTGACAGACATCTCTTGCACAAATTTTGATATATACAAAAAATGGGGAGAGAGAGAGAGAAATGGAGCATGAGTTGGTCATCCAATGCAGATTTGCTATGTAGGAGATTAACTAATAATGCAGATTGGCAATGTAGGAGATTAACCAATGACATAGAGGAAGGTAGTAAAGGGAAAAAATCCATATGGCAGAAAAACATTGTGGATTGTAAATTGTGTTTGAAGATTCTTTTTTTTTTTTTGGATAGGTAATCAAGCAAATAACATTAAAAAGTGTGAACCGCCCCAAAGTACACAGGAAGTATACACAAAGAACACCAAAAAAAAAAAACGAAAAAAACCCAACAAAAAAAAGGCGAAACACCAAGATACCCACAAAAGAAACCCTAAACCCACAAAGAAGCCCTAAACCCGCAAAATAGCCCTGCCTTTACCCCGGCTAGAGCCATTGCCTCTAGCATCAAAGTTAATAGAGCATTCCAAATTTTTAAGATCCCTACTCCCCTTCGGTTTAGAAGCAGAACCCACAACCTCATGATGATGTCCTTTTTAAAGGAAAGTTGGCAGATCCAGAAGCCTTTTTTCATTACCCCCAAAGGAGATCCTTAGAGAGGAAACAAACCCCTTCGCCCTACCTCGGAGTAGCCGTCATCCCCCACCTCTCCAATCTCTCCATTCCCAGTCCAATCCATATCAACCCCCTTCAAAGATTCACCCACCTCCAAGACGGTACGAAGGGAACCAGCCACTGGCAGGGGGGCCAACGAAAAACACCCGAGAGCTGAGAAGTATGGAGACAGTAAATAGAAAACATACTCGGCAATAACCTTAATCATCCTTAAACAGTGAGGAAACTTAAGATGAGCAAGCAAAGTAAGCACTCAAGCAGCTCAAACTGAAAGCTTTTTATCTGATTGAAGCAGACAAAGAAAACGTTTATTTTAATGAAAGAAAGCAAGCACCACAAAATCCTATTGTTAAGGCTGCATTTGTTTCGAAGTACAACTTTTATTGCAAAACGCCTTCTCTGTAAAAGTTCTTCCCTTTCTTTTCAGGTTTTCGGTTGAAAGTCTTAAAAGGGTTTAATTGATTCCAAGCAACTAGGAAAACATGCCTAAAATGGACATGACTGCAAGATCTTAAAGATATATTCTTTTGAGGTTTTTTTTTTTTTTTTGAACCTCTAGACCAATTGACTAGTAATAATAAGTAATGAATCCAATATAGGTACCTTCATAGATCTTCATCATGCATGGGCAAGCCATCTTACTTGAATGCTTCTATCCTTAATCAGCGCCATCTCTACCTTCTCATGAATGTACTCATTGTTCTATTTATCATTCTCTTGCCACTCATTTATGTTAACATCCTCACTTCATCTATATATATTTTTCAAACATGTTTACCATGCCCCCTATGTACCATAAATATAGATAGCCTCAAAGCAGGAAAAAAAAAGGTTCCCTAATAGGTTTTCAGGTAATCTTAGATCACAAAATTTTCTAAATGCACTTGTTCATTTCATTATTCCAGCACTTCTCTAGTAGTAACATCCTCCTCATCTCTCCTTTCTTATGAATGAGCAAATCTATAAGAAAGCAACCTTATAGTATCTTTGGTTATTGTTTTAATGCAGACCGCACTCTTGAAGATTTACAAGGCCAACATGATAGTCAATAAAATGTTCCAAAATAGATCCAACATATCACGCAACTCTAATTCTAGGGTTATTTTAGTAATTTCCAGATTTAGGGTGTTTGGTATTCTAAGTTATTAGAACACTGCAGTAGCTTCCTTTAGATTTTTCCTCAATCTAGAGAACCAAATTACTTTTTGCTTCCGTTTTCAAATAAGCTCCACAACAGCTTCCCTTATTATTTTTTTATACCATTTAAATATTCTTTAAATTAAATATTAGGGAAAGAGAAAACCATTTAAAAATTGTTTACAATAAATGCTAGAGGAAAGAGAAAGCCTTTTATATTAAAATAATGTTAAGAGAACTATTTTTTATTCTCTAGATGAAGGAAACAACTTTTGATTCCCTTAGTGTTTCTGTAGTTTAAGGAACACTAAGGGAAGCTGTTACAGGGGTTTATTTAACAGTTTTCCTATATTAGGGAAGAGAATGGGGTTTCAGGAAAACTGTTGCTCTTAGTTGATTGCTCATGCATCTAGTTTATTTTAATTCTTGTGTATGTTTAGTTCGAGTCTAGTTTGGTTATTAAAGGTCTTTTCCTTTTCCAATAGGAGTTTTCATGTTTTTCAGACTATCTTATGGCCATGTAAACTTATTGGGATAACTTCACTCACCCCCTGAATTGTCACCTCTTTTGTAATGTCTTTCCCCTTCCAAAAGTTCAAAACCTCTCAATTTAGTGTATCAAACTTACAATTTTTATCAATTTACCCCCATCCGTTAGGATTTTCCGTTAAATCCTAACGGAAGGGTATAAAATTCTCAAAATACCCTTCCTTTTTTTGGGAAAAAAAATTGCAAGGATTTAGGCGTTGGTCAGGATTTAACGGAATTTACAAATATACTCACACCCAAATCTTTGAAAAAAAATATATATATTTTTTAAAAAAAAATAAATAAATAACAAGGGTCTTTTGGGACTTTTGAAAGGATTTAATAAAAAATCCTAACGGAATGAGGAAATTGAAAAAAAATTGGAAGTTCGATATCTAAATTGAGAGGTTTTGAACTTTGGGAGAGACATTGCAAAAGGGGTGACAATTCAGGGGATAAGTAAAGTTATCTTTTTTTTATATATATAAATAATTAAAATATCATTAAAAACGAAAGGCACAACCCATGTAATTATGGCCATGTAAACTATTAAGGACCATTCAGTTTAGGGAATCCTGGATTCCCATGAAAATCCACATCACAGAATCTGGATACTCTAGAATCAAATGCTTAGTAATGTGGGATTTCTCATTTGGTTTACCATGTACCTTTCCTGCCAGATAATTGGGAATGTCGTATTCACGTGTTTAATGAAACTAAACATTCTGCAAATAATAACAAGTCTTGTCCAAGTCTCCAAAAATGCCCCTATGCCAAAGATGGTGGTTGGTAGGGGGAGCTTTGATTTGGTGGCCGAGATGGAAGCCAGCAGAAGATGGCTGGTTGAGGGTGGCCAACAGCCAATGGTTGGCGGATGGTGGGTACTGCTAACAACCCCTGGACAGCACCTTTTGTTCTCAATTTTCTTCTCTTATTTTGACTCAAACCCTCCATAATCTCAAACTAGCTTTTCTAATCATAAAACTCCTTAAATCTAGAGTCTTTTTGCCCATTCATACTGATTGTTGAAAACCCTAATCTCAGAGTTAAAGGGCCATCCTACATTACATTTACTACACATTCTCATTATTTCCTGGCTGGATATAAATAACACATGCCATCTCTTTAAATAGAAACCATTTAGGTGGGTAGGTGTGTGTGTTTGCAAAAGGATGTTTCAGCAATGAATTGTCACTATATCCTCATTTTCATCTATAGTTTCACATAAATTAAAATTCCTATTTCCTGTGTGCTATGCAGAAGGACAGAAATACTAATATTCATGTTAATATGTGTCTGTGTAGACAGAGAGGGGACCAAAAACCAGTAGAGATATCAATAAATGCTGAAGCATTAAATAAAATCAATATAAAAAAAAAAGACTATTATTTAAACCATTTATACCTTTCTTCCTTGAAAAGATGTCGTCTAGCTCTGTAAAGAGAAGTTTCAGTTAATGTTGGATGTTCACCGTAAAGCTTTACTTGCCCTGTCTCAGCCATTGCTTTGAGAAAAACCTGAAAAAGTTAAAATACGAAGTTAAAATTAATATAAAAGGCCTCTTAGTGTGTCCTAAGGATGTGCTGAATTGTGTTCACCTACTTCAGCCAAGTAATGCGCTTAAAATGGATTTCATTAGTTACCTAATACACGCCACAATACTTCTATGTGCAATGCTCATGCAAACATAATAAATCATGCGACTAATGCACAAAGGTGCAGACCCACTAATGTAAGGGTTCCAAAAAGGGAATCATCTCGTTTGAAAACCAATTCAATAGATGGATTTGAGCTTTAGATCTGGAACACAGTTCAAAACCATCTAGTCGCTCTGACTCCTGGCCCTATAGATCCATCAGACGGGAAAATATCATACAATTGACATGCGAGGGAATCCATGCATTACATATTTTATTGCCATTTGACCTTTGGTCACATTAAGTACACCATAACGCACAATTTGTGGAAATGTTTATATAAGCAACCAATGGGTTTGACATAAAATCTCTATCTCACTAATCCTCCCCCTCTCTTACATTTCAACATAAATTAGAATGGAATCACAACCAATATGAAGTATTGTAATTAGAGTTACTTGTCATTTTTCTCCTTTATATTTGCACTAACCGTCTCAGAATCAGGTCGCCTCCTTTGCCATCTAGACCATTGCTCCTTCTCAGGCTTTTTCCAGTTCCACCATAGTTCTTCACTAGTAAGTGGATTTTCTATAGGCTTCTTCACTTTTGGATCAATAAAGGGATGAGGAAGTCCAAGTTTCTTGTCTAATCCATATCCAGTTTCTTCTTGCTCAAGTTCAGTTTCATAAACAACATAATCAGAAGAGAAAGCATTAGGCTCTTCTGTTGTGTCCACTGAACTTTCAGATTCCAGTTGATCACTTGATTCTAAACTCACATTTGAAGATTCAGAAGCAGCAACCGGTGTTTTATAATTTCTCCTACTGCCAGGATTTTTTCCATAAGATGGAGATCCTAAAGATTTACCAGTTGGTTCAGGAGCCCTGGCAGCCCTAACTCGACTAGCTGTGCCTTCTGGCCAATACTCCTGCCCTGGAATACTTGCACGAGCACCTGAGGCTGGTTCAAGCTGCCCAGATGTCGAGTCCATGTAACTATAGTAGGGTGGACGCTCAACAGATACTTGTTTGAAGGATTCATCTTCCTTCTCACACTTTATACAAGGAAGTAGAAGAGCCCTCCTCTGTGAATTATTCAAGCGAAGTCTAACTTGCAATATTCCTTCTGGAAATGAACCTACAAATGATGACTAGACAGTTCACCAAAAATTATATAAATTAGCACCATAAGAAAATAACAAAGGAAGACAAAAAGAACACCAAAGCGAGGCTAAGTGATATTGGAAAAAAGAATCTCTAAAAGAAACCATGCACATTTTGTAGTTTGGCATCTATCACTCGAAAAATCCCACCAGACCTGTAACTTTACAGAAATAGTTAAATTAATGTTCTATTGTAAACTACACAGTACACATAGCAAATGCGCATCATGTACACACATAGGTACGATATACATTTTTCTTACTGTTTCATATGTTTATATAAAATCTATATGCATAAGATTTCATCAATCTTTACCACACATATTGGCATAAGGAGTGGGTACGATATACATTTTTCTTACTGTTTCATATGTTTATATAAAATCTATATGCATAAGATTTCATCAATCTTTACCACACATATTGGCATAAGGAGTGGTTAATACACTCAATAGCTGACCCTGTTCCAGCTAAAGCTAAGTTGGATTCAAGATGTGAGCAAAGTGAGAAGAGGAGAAGTTAGAAATACAAGTATACAACCAAATTGGGAGAAGGCAAAGGTGTGATACAGAGATGTTCCCTTGAAGGAGCCATGCCATGTCTAACACATTTTAATTACAGACATACATTGGATATGATCCAGTAAGCGGTATACACATGCCGTAAAATCCTAAAATTTGTAAATATATCCTGTAAAGAAGATGGGTGTGTGTGTGTGTGTGTGTGTGTGTGTGTGTGTGAGAGAGAGAGAGAGAGAGAGAGAGAGAAAGGGGGGAAGGGGATGGAATGGAAGAAAATAATGAAACCAGCGATGACTACTTAATAATTTCCGTTACTCTATCTCTCGTGTGTATCACAAGTAAAACAATATCAACATTTTAGAAAGATCTAAACTAGGGTAGGCACAGAGAGAGAGGGGGAGAGAGAATCACAGAAGCCCTCATCAAACTTGATAAATTACCACATTTTCGCATTTGATTTACTTCACAACAATTATAATACTTTTCAGAATTCTAGATAAATTAATTTACATGTGATATTTCTTAAATATATTTATTGAAACTTGTTTATCGTCAAGTCCCTGCCATGTCTGTATTTTATGGGTACCTGTGTCTTCTTGACTCTCCGTTCTACTTAGAGGTAGGGTATAAGATGAAGCCTGTTTCTGAATATTATGCTATCAGCAATCCTTAAACACGTATAAAACTTTGAAAATGAAAAGAATGCAATGTTTGAAAGAAGACTTTTTTCCCAAAATAGGTCAAACTTATTACCAAATTAGATTCCATCCCACGGAGTGACAAATACAGCTCTACATTGAGATTAGATAAGACATGTATTTGTTTTGCATAGGTCTGAGGTTGGCATATTATAGAAGAAAGATATGGAGTCCTACAGAAACTGTCCACCATATAATGTCCATCCCAAATCATATTGTGGATTTGATCTATCCAGGTTTACCTTCTCTTTCTGGATCTTTTAGTATAGGGGAACATCCATAGCTCATAACCAATAAATTATAATTTAAAATTCTTTAAGTGGAAAGAAACATGTAACTCGACTCAAATGGGTTTAATATCAATCAGTGCTGTGAAATTGAAGTCTATGACTAAGGATGGATTCTAAGAAGCTAATGAACCTTCATTGTTCTCCCCAACCACACATGACGCATGTGATTTCACGATATGAAGGACAAGGTTTCTCTCAAAAACTTAAATTTTTTATATTGACAAGAAAGGGGAATGGGGTGAATAGACTTGCAGCAAGTTGCAAAAGATAAAAAGTACATGATAAGTACTTGCGATGAATGGCATGGTTATTTAAGCTAAATACCTAGTCTCCAAACCTTATAGTTGCCATTTGTCAAACTCATAAACTGAAACAGATATTGTCCATACCATACAAAATTGCTTCTTCTAAATGTTCATGTCCAAGTAGAGAAGCTGTTGTATTCAATGTATGTCACCCGACTGAAAAGTATGTTTAATAGCATAACAACATTTACCTGTTATGTTAAAAGTGAATTTCGTTGTTGGTTGAGATAGAATATACACAAGCATATATTGTTTACAAAAACGCTTATGCACTTGAAAACCATGTTTAATAGCACAACCTTCACCATTTCTAAAGTGAAGGTGATTGTCAACTATGTACAATTCAGAAATACTGCAATATTATTTAGAAAATGCTTGTCAAGTTGTTGTAGATCAAAAGCATCATAGTATTGTCTCCACACTTTTGGGGATAATTGAAGAGATTACAAATTCAAATTTGTTAAGGAAGTGCAATATTGTTCCACATCTACAACACAGCATCCACAAAAATAATCATGTTTACAGAATCTGACTCACCGCGACTGTGCAGTTGCCAAACAGATATTTGATAATTCCAGTCTACTACCATAGTTTTAGACCATCATAATACCAATTATCAATCTTGTATCCCTAAAATTCATATTTTTAGATCACAGTTGCGTAGACATTACAGATTATGCCAATTTCTTGAGTAACCAATTTTTGGTTTAATAAAATATTTAACCAATGTCTTAAACACTTGAAATACATGAGTATGTCTTGATAAAAGATAATTATTCACATCCACCAGAGGACCAGATGGTCCAGATAGATACCAGAAAGCAATAAAAGATGTCTGCCTCACATGGTATCCTGTTCCCCACCAAGAGACAGGAGAGAGATGTACAAAGGTCATTTTGTTGCAAGAAATCTTGTGGAATTTAAGCTTTGACCTCTTGTGTTTTATGCTGTTCTGGCACTCTAAAATGAAAGGTCACTCAACTAACCTGCATGGTTGCATTAATCTAGTTGAGTTCGTTCACTTTTTTTTTTTTTTTTTGATAAGTTGGTTTTTACACTTTCTTGGCTAAAATTCCCTTAACAACCAAACAAATTGTAACTTAGGCTTCACCCATAACACTTATAAAGAATTCTCTATGCAAGAAGAGAAATATGTACGATTGCAGGAATGAAATCTTGAGCAACCTGCATTAAAAATAAAAAATAAAAAATCGTATAGAGAATAAATGAAAAAACAAACCTGGAAGTTTTTGGAATATGGCTTCCCAGCAACAAAGGCATCTGCAGAAGCTATCCCCCTCAAACCTCTATCTACCATAGACCAAAAAAAGAAGAAGAGAGTTTATATATACATGCATACATGTGTATGTATATGTTTATTTTTAACAGAATCAGCACTTTAAGATTTAGAGTGGGATAGATAATAAATGAAAAATTCATCTTCAATTGAATTTATCTGATAAATAAAATGAAGTCGAACAAACCTTGATACAACCAAGTTGCTGAAACAGATGCCATTAGAATTCAACAAAGCATATCACATATGTATCTGCAGAAATTACCGAATTAAAATCAATCAGTTAGCACAATTATAGAAGCCCATTGCCCAATAATATACACGTAGAAACAACACACCCAAAACCAGTGAGGCAGTGAGTGAATTCCATCTACAACAAACTTTTCCCAAATTTTGTCTCCTCCTTTCTCATCACTCTAAGTTATCTCATTATCATTATATCATTCGTTATATGGGAGCTGAGAGAACAAGAAGAAGAATACAAAACCTGTAAATTTTCCGGGAAACACTTTCCGACGAAACAAACAGAGGATCAAACCGTTTAGGCGAAATGGGTATAAACAAGAAAACTGAAACGTGGGTTGAGATACGAACGCACCGTTTTGGACGGTGAGTGCGCAGAGTTTGAATTGAAGATGAAAAGGGAGGGGTTTAGCTGAGGGGTTTAAGGGTGGAGAGAGTGAGCAAGTGAAGGCTTTGAAGATGGATAAGGGACTTTTCAAACCCTTATATCCAATAAAATTACAACACATGTCATAGTAATTATTAACCTTAAAATAAAGTAAAAAAAAAAAAGTGTAGGATTTTTCACGTCAACTCGTCAAGTATCTAAGCCCCGTATGTATCCCAAGCCATCTATTCCTCCACATCAGCAAGGTAAACTAAAGAAAAACTCTAGTAATTTTTTAGATTTTACCACGCTGTTCATCTTCTTCACCTTGATCTTTCACCAAGTATCTATAATCAACTATTGATCTAATATGTGACCATAAAATGTTTATAATAAGATCATTGTCATCAAGTTGTATTCAATAAAAATAAGATGGATCTTCTAATTGCATCTTATGAAAATACTTTATCACAACGCGATCATCCCCTTTCTTCAAAGACATTGTCCACTTTTATTGTACGTAATTTCTATAGTCAACATCCAAAAAATCAATATTTTCACTACTCCCAGCTTGCATGTTCAATAAATCTATAGTTTGTTTGGTTAATATTCCAAATTTCTTAGCATCATTTGCAACAGTTTTTTGAACAGATGTTATCTGTCTTGTTGATCTCGACACATTTCATTAGGAAAGGTGCAAACTCATGATTATGTTGGTCATAAAATGAAACAACTCCTAACATACCATTTTTTTTAAGTTAACAAGTCATTTGTGCAAAACAACCCACACGTGAAACTGCGTGACGAACAGATGCTTCTTTCTCGTCATTTGTCAACAACTCATTTACCCTCTTTTGAGCAACAAAATGTTCTCCTTTTAACAAGTCCTCAATTTGCTCACTTCATTATGTGTTTTCTTACACTAAAGCCTATTCGGTGAGCATAATCTTAGTAAAATTCGTATACACTATTATCACAATTAAATTTCATACTAATTTTTGGTATTTCAGCATATCCCATATTCTATTTATTCAAAGTATTTGATTTGCTTTAACTTCCATTAGGAGGTTCTTGTTCATTCAATTCATTGCCCAATACTCATCTTTCACCAATATCATACATTTATAGTGAAAATAGGGCATTCAATATTTGGTACAAAATATTTGTAGACAAAGTTTGATGTAAATATATACATAAATACAAGTCACTAAATTGTATTTAATTAAAACCATGTACCTTGCGTTATGGACTTGTCCGGCTGCAAAGGCTGTATGGTCCCTGTGTAGTCATCGAATCCAGAAACGTAGCTTTGAGTCTGCTGATTTTGTGCACATTGTAGACCATCTGATGGGCTGTTTGGACTCTACAGAGTTTGAGCTGTTTTCAGTAGTGGCCCAGCAGATTTGGTTCCGCAGAAATGCAATCGTCCACGGGAAGCCACTTCAATCTCCTTTCTCTCTTGTGCAATCGGCGACCGAGTCTCTTCAGCTGTTCCAACAGGTATCTTCTGTCTTGATGCCGGTAATCACAGAATCTACCCCTCCTCCTTCTCGGTGGCTTGCTCCTCTGCACGGTTTTCTCAAATTAAACTGGGATGCCGCTGTGGATCGGGTACAGGGTAAGATAGGTATTGGGGTAGTTGTTCGGAACAGTATGGGTGAGGTGGTTGCGGCTTTATCTGCTCCAAAGTGTTACATCTCTGAACCGGATATTGCTGAAGCTCAGGCAGCCAGGCGTGCTGCTACTCTATGCCGGGAGTTAGGCCTGCAGAATGTGATCTTGGAGGGGGATGCCCTCCAAATTGTTCGGGCGATAAATACTGAGGGCACCCATTGGAGTAGATATGGGCATATTACTGAGGAAACTCGTGGTTTGTTGACAAGCTTACATAATTGGCAGGTTGTTCATGTCAGTAGAAAGTGTAATGGTGTAGCTCACTCACTTGCAAAATTAGCTCTATCCTGTGGGGAGGACCTTCTCCTTAAGGATGCTCTTCCTGATTGTATTTTGCACGCTGTCTCTAGGGAGCGTTCTGTAATTAACTGATTTTATAATGAGAAATGCCCCTTTCACTTCAAAAAAAAAAAAAATTAAAACCATGTACCTCTATATTTAATTTCTGGCCATCACTATAATAAATTAAATGACTAGAAAAATATCCAATGGCTTAATATACCATAGGATTGGACGCTTAACACCCAATTATGTCACACTACAATAATAATAATAATAAAGAATACTATGAGCATAAAAAAATCCATCAATGACAGAGGGTCATTTAATTGTGCCTCGGGTGGCTCAAAATATATAGGAGCATACTCACGACCCATAAATGAGGATGAACCTTTCTTCTCTTCTTTTTTTTTTTTCCTTTTTCTTTTGTCTTTTTTTTTTTTTTTTTTTTTTGTTTGGTTTTTAGCACATTATAATCCCTTATGAAGTAAATTTATAGGCCCTAGCTAGTAGGACTTGATAGATTTTGAAGCTTAAGACGACAAATTTAGATGTAGCATTTTTATATTTAAATATTTAATTAAATAATTTTAATTCATTCCTCTCTTTTTTTCCCTTAATATTTTGTAAACGACATGCATAATTCATCTATGCTATGAGATGTTTAATTTCAACAGATAACATATTTTGTGTTGAGCTACATATAATTTTTTTTTTATGTAGAATTTAATTTACACAAAACAAAATTTACTTTATTTTAAAATTTTTTTTAATGAACGAATTTAGACATCATGTTGGTTTTAAGCTCATATGAAATTATGAGTTTAGTTACTGATTTAGGGGTGCCATTAATGTGACTTTTCATTTTTCTCTTTATTTTTTCCAAAAGTCTCAATATGTTCGAATTCAATTCTTTATAATTATTTTTATCATAATTGAGGTATTAACTAAAGAGTAATGGCTAACCTTTTTGTCATAATTGGAGCCTTAAAAGTTTTTTTTATAAAAAGAAACTTTATTACACTATTACCTTATTTTATTGGGGCCTTAGGCGATTGCCTAATTCGCTTAAGCATTTAGCTAGCTTTACTAGCTAGAAGAAGTCACATATGGTTTTTTTGTTTCCGTCTATTTGTCTTTTGCTAAGTAAGTTATAGGATCATGAGAACCCTAGAAAGCTTCATTTTATGGCCTACAAAATTCATTAATTGCTTTCCCATTTCAGCCATTTTTAGAAGTTGTATGTAGTTGTTTCTTACAAAACAAAAACAGGCAAACAAACACGACAAAGTGACTTTGTGGATATAGCTCCCAGCCTCCCACTGTTATTGCAAACATGTAGATTATGGTACAACAAACACGACAACAAAGTGAAGAAAACAATATTCGAGCAAGTGGAGAAAAACTAGGGAACAAAGAATAAGCAAACAAGAACACAAAAATACGAACCCTGTGTTTGTTCCTATGTCTCATATAACCACAATAAGAAACACACAAATTACGAGAATCTAGCACAAACTAATAGTTTGTTCCTATGTCTCACATAACCACGACTATTGGGAATCCATGTACATCCGTGTTTGAGAGAATAAAAAGAGACGTTAGAAAGAGAGTGAAAGTTAACAGAGTTAAAATTTCTTTTAGCCATAAGTTAAACACTTGACAGCCTATTAAATAAGACTAATTTGTATCTAATTTGTGTCCACCCAAGACTTATGTGTAGCAGGGCGGCATGAAAGAGATTGGTACCCTTAGCGTGAACCCATGTACGGTAATAAATATTTCTCTTCAACCTTAAGATTGTTGTGTTCTCTTCTCGGTAAGAGGTTGTTTCAATCTAAAATAAGATTTTTGATAAGAAAATCAAACATAATGACATTGTATATGGATTCACTAACTTTATTATTATTATTATTATTTAGGTGGTTAACTTTATTATGTAAAGATAAAGAGTAAATAGGAAAAAATCTACATATCCCCCTTAAACTATCACTCAATTGGCATTGTTTTTTCAAATTTTCAATTGTGACAATGTCCTTTTCAAACTACTAAACAATTGCCAATGTCCTCCATGCTAACAAAATACATATACTCTTATACCACTATTCTGCAAACATAATTGACAATCCTCATCGGAAATCCCAATAGCCGGATTCTCTTTACAATGAGTATATGTATTTTTATGGGGGAATTTTTTTAAAAAATTTTTCCCTAAAGAGTAACAACTATGAAAAAAAATACAACTAGGTTGTAATCCTCAATTTACCTGTGGTATTATTAAACTATATTACCAGTGGTATTTATAAAACTCTGTACTTTTTATGTTCTTATTTAAATTATTAGGTATTACAATTATTATGTCATAAAAAGTACATAGAGTTTATAAATACCACTGGTAATATAGTTTAGGTTGTAATTCTCAATTTACCAGTGGTATTATTAAAATAGTTGTAATAGTAAATTTACCCGTGGTATTATTAAGCTATATTACAAGTGGAATTCATATGTCTAACAACAATCACTCCCAATGCTACCGTGGATTGTTGTGGCCACTTTTGACGTGTCATTTGGTGACCGCAACCATCGGATCAGATGGTTCGACCAATTTCACATGGTGGTTGGAGACACCGCCCACAAGGAATAAGGTGTACAATTTTTATTTTTTTTTCTTTCTCTTTGATGTGGAAGTATTGCATTAAGAAATAAGGGGAGGGGTTGTGATTGTAAAGTAGCATTACCAATTAATTTCCTTTATCTTTAAAATATTTATTTTATCAGTTAAGCTACTTAAAGTACGAAAAAGTGGCCGACCATGCCTTAAAATGAACCCTACATGAGAAGGAAAACGAATGTAAACATGTATAAAAGTAACAACCTCCTCCAATGCTTTCTACTGCCTGCCTAGAATTACATTATCAAACCAATTGGGTTGAACTCATCCTTCAAGGTTTATAAACTTTTTGGATGGAAAGTTACAACTCGCAGTGATTGTGAAAGATATACAACCAAGAAATGAAAGAGGATATGTAATTCTTATATCGTAGAAAAAAATATAAAAAGTTGATTTTTTATTTATTTATTTATTTTATTAATACTATACTTACATCTTCTTTACAATTATTATATAATTTGTCGGTTGATATGTTCCAGCAAATTGTAAAATACTAGTGTAGGATTTGTAGGTCTTATATTTTTCAATTTTTTTTGGTTGATTCCACGATCTCTAAACCAATAAAGAGGTTTGAGACTTGAGTAATGATATTTATGAGTCATACAATTTAATGATGTGATAGTAAAATTAGTCATTAAATAATCACTTGTTAAAAAAAAAAAATTAAAAAAGATTTTTTTTTTTTTTTATATTTGTGTGACTTATTTTTGTCCACATATAAAAATTAGACAACAAACATTTATAAAAAAAAAAAAGGGAGGAGAGGGGAGGGGGGCCGGGGGAAGAACTAATTTCATTGTCTTGTCATTTATAACAATTTATTAAATAACATAATAAAAGTTTTAATAGAATCAATATGACTGTGTACTTTTTCTGTTTTTTTCTTCGATTGAAAATGACTGCAGACAAGTAGGTCATTTCCTCGTTACTAAAGTCTTAACGAGTTCTCCTCAAAGAAAGTTTTTGCTTTTTGTTTTTTTTTTTTTGAAAAAGGAGCTGATGAATAATTTATCCGACTTTAATTTAAAGCAAAAATTATGATTGTTTCCTTCTTTCTTTTCTTTTTTATTTTTTTTTAATTTTTAATTTTTAATGTAAATCTTTTATAATTCATCGATAATAGATATGAATAAAAAACTCTTAACATCAATAATATAAAGCCAAAAAAATATAGTACAACAATATAAATTTATATAATTATAAAAAAATTATCTATTACATCATCTTTTGTTCATTTATGTACAACATTAATTAAAAAACATATCTGTTTAGTTGTTTTTTATTTTTATTTTTGTTGTTGGTGAGTGATTATGCTTGGTTGTTTATCTTATTAAAGTTTTGAAGGTGTGCTTTTGGTAAATCGCAATCAATATTTGGTGCAGTGATAGGCTGATAGCAGACTGCCCTTACGAGGAATATGACACATTTTAATATATATTATGTTCCCTTTAGTCAGAAATTAAGACACAGATAAATAATGTAAATACACAAAATTTTCATAAATAAAGAGAAAGCAAAACGCTTTGAGATTCTCCGATCCAAATATTTCTGCCCGTCAAATGTACCACTAGGCCAAGAGACCATAAAATAAGGGTGTATTTAAGATTGCGATTTCGTAGATAATTAGTATGATTTTGAACCAAATCGTAAAAATTAGATTATTTGAAAACTGCGTTTTTAAAAAACTGCGATTTGAAAATACAAAAAATTTGCATTTTCAAATTGCAGCTAAATGAGTATTTTTTGAAAACGTAAAATTTTAAATGCTAAACTATGATTTTAAAAGCCAAACTGCGATTTTGCCAAACGCTTAACTGCATTTTTAAAAAGAGAAATGGTACAGCTTCTTCTTTTGTCCTTATTCTATTCTTCTACATTTTAAAATTACCATTGGATCTATGAGTCTTATGTGGTCCCCACATAAAATTTATAGATCCAATGGTGATTTTAAAAAGTAGAAAGATGGGAGAAGGATACGGGGAGATGCTGTAGCATTGCTCTTTTAAAAATTACGTTTTCAAATCTCACTTTTTAAAATCGCTATTTTTAAAATCGTACTTTTTAAAATCGCAATCTCAAACAGGTCCTAAGCATGAATAAAATATAATATATTTTTTTATATAAAAATCATTTGCTCTAAAGATAATGTTAGTTTAATAAGCTTTATTAAAAAAATATTTTATTATCAGTTTGAAGAAAAATTTTGTCGATAATTTAAAATTTTTTATGAATAAAGTCGATCTAACTTTAGCCAACCATACACCTCATTTTACTACATCTAATTTTATTTTTTCATTTAAAAATTAGGTTACATCGTAAGGTAGTCTTTTAACTTATCCCATAAAAACTTTTTCAGCTTTCTCAACTCAAGGGAAGATAGGATTAAGATGCTAAGGAACTTTATTAAATAAATAGGAAGCACATTTTTTTTTTTTTAAAGAGCAATACTACTTTTTAAATTTATTTATCACACTCATATTAAATGTAAATGTAAAGAATATTATTATTATTATTATTTTTTAAAAAAAAGTTATTTATCTTTACACAAATTTATTAGAAACTAGTCTACGCGAGTGTGTGGAATAGGACAAGGCTAATCGTATACTTGCATGACAAGTGTACATGTTTCCATTGGTGAAATATCCTAAAACATGGTCAGGGAAAAAAAGCCCAAAGCATCTATTTTTGTTAACATTTTTTTTTTTTTCCAAAAAAAAATTCAGAGCAAATATATTAATAAATAATTCAATAAAATACTATTCAAAAAAAGAAAGTATAATTTTTTTTTAAAAAAATAAATGAAAAACACATTAACAAATGTACACACTACCCAAGCAAAAGTAATGAATATACACACAATTTACCAAAAACAGAGATTTCTGTTATACCAACTTATTGTTGCAAAAAAAGGACAACAAAAATAAAATTTCTTTTCTTTTACGTTCTCTTTATTTTTTATTTTTTATTTATTTATTTTTTTTCAATAAAAATTGAAATATAATCATAAACTGAACCCATCTTCCCTGAAAATTCTTACAACTCTCTTTGCATGTGATGTGAGTACCTCAATTTCCATTCTATTTCCTCTACACTGTTCATTACGCACTTTTCTCTCTCTCTCTCTCTCTCTCTCTATCTCTGCTTTCCCATTTCTTCTGTATATTTTGGGACCCTCTCACCTTCCAATCCTCGCCTATTTCTTGAGCCACAATCAGCTTTCACCAACTTTATCTTTTCGGCAATTTCTTGGGTTTGTCTCACTCCTTGTGATTGTTCCTGTTCTTAAGTTGAAGAATGCTGCCGAAATGTGGATGAAGTTAAGGTTTTCTGTGCCAAATCTTGATGGATTTTGTCGGATTGTGTTTCTGAATTCCGATATTGGTTGATATTGTAAACTGGGCTGAGTCGGATCCGTGGAGGTTTGAGTTTTCGTTCACTTTATGCTTCTAAATGACCCAGTTTTGCTTCGCAACTTTGGATTTCATTGATCTGTAGGTACATTTAGTAAAAGGGTTTGTTTTGAGGAATTTGTTGGTATTTTGCGTTGAGTGTTTTGTGGGGGTTTGGAGCTTGTTTTCGGTTCTTTTAGTCAATGAGGAACATGGGTTTGAGAGAATTTTGGTTCTTGTGAAGAATATTGTGGCGTATCTTTTGGTTTAGTCAAGATGAAGAGGCCTAAAAGTGAGCCTCCCAGTGTAAGGAGGTTCAAATTGTCGCATTTGTTGTTGGGTATAGCGGTTTTATACTTGGTTTTTATATCCTTTAAGTTTCCACAGTTTATAGAGATTGCAGCAATGTTAAGTGGGGATGATACTTATGTTGGATTAGAAGGGACAATGGAAAGGGACTCTGAAGATTCAGATTTAAGCAAACCGTTCTTTGGTTCTGTTTATAAGGATGCATTTCACCGGAAATTAGAAGACAACCAAAACCAAGATGCACCATTGATGCCTAGTAAGGAACCATTGGAAGAGGGAAAAAGTGGGTCTAAACCTATAAAGCCACTGCAGCACCGATATGGTCGAATAACGGGCGAGATTATGAAGCGGAGGAATAGAACTATTGATTTGTCAGTGCTTGAGAGGATGGCGGATGAGGCTTGGACATTAGGCTTAAAGGCATGGGAAGAAGTGGATAAGGGCGATGGAAAGGAGACCACCGGAGAAAGCTCTATACTTGAGGGGCAACCTGAATCATGTCCTTCATGGATATCGATGACTGGGGAAGAATTAGTGAATGGAGACAGGTTAATGTTTCTTCCTTGTGGGCTCGCTGCTGGTTCTTCAATTACAGTGGTGGGAACACCCCATTATGCTCATCAGGAATATGTGCCCCAGCTTGCGAAGTTGAGGAATGGTAATGCCATGGTTATGGTTTCGCAGTTCATGGTTGAATTGCAGGGTTTAAAGTCAGTGGATGGGGAGGAACCGCCAAAGATTTTGCACTTGAATCCTCGACTAAAAGGAGATTGGAGCAAGCGGCCTGTCATTGAGCATAACACCTGTTATAGAATGCAGTGGGGAAAAGCTCAAAGATGTGATGGTTTACCAGCCAAGTACGATGAAGATATGCTTGGTAGGATTATCATGCTTTTTTTTTAATAAGTAATTCAATCTTATTAGAAGGTGCATAGGGAAGATTATCCTGCTTTAAGTATATTATTTACTTATGATTCTCTTCTGTAAGCTCTGCCGTCCTATGATAGGGTTGAAGTTCGATAAGGATATGGGAACTCAACAATCTTGTGCAAAGAAGAAAAAACAATTAACTGAAGAAAAAAATAAAGGGTCTGAAAACAGACAAAAAGGAGAAGGTTTATTTATTATAAGGAAATAGGAAGAACATGATGAGTGGATGGCTGTTGACATGCTATATCGTGGTTTAGAAAAATTGAGGTTTATTTTTTATTTTTTGATAAGTAGAAAAATTGAGGTTTATGCACGGGGATTGCCTTGAGGTGAGGCTCAAAAGAAATGAATCCTGGTACAACGGTGAGGTTCAGTTGACCTGAAACTCATGCTTTGAAGTCAGTCCTAAAATTCATGGTTTAGAAAAGTCGAGTTCATGCCTTGGGCTTGCCATGTGGTGTGGCTCACAAGAAATGACTCATGGAACATCCATGAGGTCAAGTTCACCGCCTAAACTCATGCCTTTAAGTATGAGTAATTCTTAAGATGCTTTTCTCCACCCCTTAATGTATTCCTTATGTCTTGAGGTGTGCAGCATGTATGATGTGTTTGTATACTTCAACAATTCAATGGTTTACATGGACATTAGGCTTGTACTCCAATTTGTGGTTGTGAGCATAGTCTAGTGGTTGGATCCTATCTGGTTTAATTGTCCATAAGATGAGCTTAAGTAATGTAAATGTCTCCGTAGGTTTTCTCAAAACTCAGGCTGTAACTTTGTAGTCCTTTCTCCTCCGTTTTTTGTCAGAGACCAGATATGTCATGATGCATGTTAACAATAATCTTATGTATATTTTTCCACATTTAAATGCAAAATTATGAAGTTGTGCAGTGTTATATCACAACATATTACTCTGTGCTAATTTATATGTGTGTAGAGATTTCAAAATCCTTTTAGAGGAAGTTAGAGAAAAATGTAAGGGGATGTGGATGCTTTGAGAGTTGTAAGAAGTTTTATTTCACAGCATTCATCTCATAAGAAAATGTTATGCAAGTTAGTTGTATGACTAAATGTAGGAAGCTTTTCCTACTTCCCTATGAATTTAGTGTTTGAATTCTCGTGTTAGGTATAGGCTATAAGAAACTTCAAAATAGTTGACTTTTCTTTGATAAGTAATATGAATATTCAAAATAGTTATACTATTTAATGTTTAACTTTTATGCAGTAGTGGGATAGATCAATGTGGTAGCACATGTAAGCTCTGTTTGGTGACCAAGAAAAGTATATATTGAAAGCGTGATTTGGCATCCCTATCACCGTTTTGATTGCCTCAGTTTCAGATAGACATGTTGATCTCGAACTTATTCAACTGCTCCTTGACCTTCTAGGAAATTAATTGAATAAGCTTGTCATTAATTCCATTATGATTTTACTTAAATAAAAAAAAATCAATTCCATTATGCAAATTCTTTGAGAATAAAGCTACCCAGGATTACAATCATCATGATAAGTAGCCTTGTGCTATAGCATGTAAGTTTCTTCAGACCCACAAAATTATAGCATGAACATCTTATGCTGCCCAAAGGGCTGTCTGGTGCTGCCTTTAACAGAAAACTAGTTGATCACAGAAAAACAGCATTTCTGGCATTTATTTCCAGCATAAATTTAAACAAAGTGATAGAACTGTGAATAAGAGGATATAAGGGAAGAACACATCAAGATGCCCAATAAAGGGATTATGGACTCAGCTTTTGCAAAACTTATTTAGACCTAGACTTAATCTGCCTCTCTTCTTGACTTTATTGATTTATTTTTCCTCTTTCCAATTGATAAATGACACAAGCACACAGGGTGTCTTGAACCCATGACATCCTCCATCTTGTTCTTATGGGAGAAAGAAGTGCCATTCGACTTAGAGCTTAGTGACCATTTTTTTTTCTTTTGATAAGTTCTTTTGACCTTTTTAGGCATAAATCATCTGTTAAGCTTCAAATTTTGAATTCACCATTATTTCTTATCTTTTCTACAGCGAATTTGACTTAGACTTATAACATTGGGTATAAATGACCTACTTTCTTTGAATTTCGCTATGTTGAATTTGTTTTGTGGCAGCCCAAATATGTAGTAACTGTACTTTAGATAGCCAAGTAACTCTGGTAACATGCTTTGAGTCTGATTCAATAACCTATGTTTAAGTTTACTGGTAAGCACCATAAATACACTGTCTGAACAATTATGTTTTCTGTAACCTTAGTTGCCAATCAACTTCAGTAACTTGCTGTATTG
Source organism: Betula pendula (assembly GCA_900184695.1). NCBI lineage: Eukaryota > Viridiplantae > Streptophyta > Magnoliopsida > Fagales > Betulaceae > Betula > Betula pendula. The sequence goes on from FXXK01000338.1 coordinate 372,940, forward strand.
ATTGTAATTTTGGTATTCTGGACTTAACCTCTGTGAGCCCCTGTTAATGCACTGTGTCACCTTGAATCTTTCTTACCTTTTCTTGTAAATCTTTCTTACCTTTTCTTGTAAATCTTTCAAATTTAGGTCTGTTTCTAATACTTGCTGACTGTTTCTGAACTGTCCTGACCGTGCTATGCACTAATGATGTGAATTTTATGGGAATGATGTTGAATATTTTTTTATTCTCCATAGAAGAAACTTTTAGTTATTTACCTATGGTCTGGTTGATTGTGATGTGGTTTGACTTATGTTTTTCTTTTCTTTCCTTCCTTCCCATCCTCTCAACTCTATATTACCATTTGAGCTGGAAGGTGTTTCTTATCTATGTATTTGGCAGTTGATGGATATGGAAGATGTGAAAAATGGATGCGGAATGATATTGTAGACTCAAAAGAGTCCAAGACAACCTCATGGTTTAAGCGATTTATTGGGCGGGAGCAGAAGCCAGAGGTAACCTGGCCATTTCCTTTCGTGGAGAACAGACTGTTTATCCTGACCCTGCGTGCTGGTGTTGATGGGTACCATATCAGTGTTGGGGGTCGGCATTTGACTTCATTTCCATATAGGACAGTAAGTAATGTGGATTTTTTTTGAAGTTTACTACTGATGACATCTGTTTACTACCTCTCCTACATGAATGGAGATTGCTGCCCAGGAGATCTAGTCAATGTGAACTTGCAGTTTAGTTTGTGGTGTTGCGCTTCATGGCTTCTATTTTACTTCTTGAATTCGATTTTTGACTTTCCCTTTTCTCTTCTATAAATTTGCGGTGTTGTGCTTCATGGTTTCTATTTTACTTGTTGAATTTGCTTTATGACCTTCACTTTTCTTTTTATAAAACACCATAAAATGGTGTTTTCTTCTTCAATAAACCCTGTATTGAACCCAGAAATGCTTTGCTGTACCTTCAGGGGTTTACTCTTGAAGATGCAACAGGACTAGCAATTAAAGGAGACGTGGATGTTCATTCAGTTTATGCTACATCTCTCCCTGCTTCTCATCCGAGTTTCTCACCTCAAAGAGTATTGGAATTTTCAGACATGTGGAAAGCCCATTCTACACCCAAGAGCAAGATTCAACTCTTTATTGGAGTGCTATCTGCTACCAATCACTTTGCTGAACGCATGGCAGTTAGAAAGACTTGGATGCAAGCTACTGCTATCAAGTCTTCAAATGTAGTAGTTCGATTCTTTGTTGCATTGGTAAGGCATCTTCATTGATCATTAACATGCATCCAAATATGGTGTCAAAATTTATGGGTTAATGAGTTAGCTTCCAGGATCAATTCCTTATGAGTTTTAGGAATAGAAACGGCAATATTGACATGCTTGAATATGAGAGTTATCAATGATAATATTGATACCTAACCTATGTATGAAACATAAATGTATTGTCCAGATCTGAACATTTTCGAATGCATGCATAACTATAGGTGCAAAATTGCATTTTGATGAGCATATAAAGAAGACCAATCGATGATGTACCTATTAGAGTAATATAAGTAAGGAAGCGCAATCTTGTATTTTTGCATCGTTGAGTTTATATGTGTATATATATGTTTATACACACATATATAGAAGCCAGCTACTCTAAGGTTGTGCTTTCACAATCTTTTCATATTTTGTTTCTCTTATCTGTCAAAACCTCATGGTATCAGAGGCTGGTTCATTTCTTTGTTTGTTGGCTCTATATTCCACACCTGTTTGTGTTGTTAAGGCTTGGAGCAGGTGTTAGAGTCTTACATTGGCCACATGTGGACGTTGATGTACTTGTTGGGCCTCCCCTCCCATTAGCTTAAGCTTATAGTTTGGACACATCAAACCTAGACGGATTGTCACTTTATCTGAGATATGGTTATTGTGAACACAAGTTTTTACTTGATAACCCTTATCTAAAAAAAAAAAAAGTTTTTACTTGATAACCTTTTGCTTGGTTAGGAGATGCATTCATAGAGGTTCCAAGTAAGGATCTCTTTATATATGTGTGTGTGTAATAAGCTAGGCATAATAGACATCTATGCTCTATATTGAAGGGAAGTGTTAAGAGTTTTATATATAAGGAATGGCAATCTTGTAATTTTACATCATTAATAAAATGTATGAACAGAGAAGCCAGCCACTCTGGCATTGAGCCCCCACAATCTTTTAACGTTCTCTCCTCCTTTTTTGCGGCCAACACCATAGGATAATTCATGATTAATGTGAATATGTAGATGTCATATAATTTTTTTTTTTTTTTTTAAAAAATGAAAGTATCTAATCCATGCAATTTTCAAATGAATGCTACCTCTCAGCTTCATTTCCACTGACAAATTTGCTTTAGTGATTGCATAAACCTTTTCTATAATTGTGCTTGTTTTATATATGCGAGAGCAAGATTCAACTTTTTATTGCTGTCTGCTTCTAATCACTTTGCTGTACACATGGCAGTTATAACAACTTGGATGCAAATGTCTGTTATCAAGTCTTCAACTATAGCAGTTTGATTTTGTTGCATTTTATAAGGATTTTGCATTTATCATTAGCATGCATTCAACCATGGTGTCAAGATTTATGGGTTGATGGGGTTAGCTTCCAGGATCAATTCCACATGAGTTAAAGGAACAGAACTTGGTGAAATTCAGATATTGACATTCTTGAAATATACAGTTTATTAATGATAATATTGGCACCTATCTAAAATATGATGGATAGTAGCAACGCATAGAACTTCCAATGAAACATAAATTTATGGTCCAGGATTGAACATTGTTGAACCCATACATAAAATGTTGGTGGTCTGTAGGTGCAATTCCCTATTGATGAGCATATAGGGAATACCAATCGATAACGTATCTGTTAGGGTGGTATATTGAATGAAGGGCAATCCTGTAATTCTGCATCATTGATAATATATAGAAATAGAAATGCCAGCCACTCTAGGTCTAGGGTTGATCTCTCACAATCTTTCATATTCTCTCTTCTCTCAAAGGTCACGTAACTGCAGCATTTCAATTAGAATGGTGGGAAATACATACCAGTGAGCAACATTATGAGATTGACTTATTACTTATAAAAAAAATATATATATGTATGAAGAATGTTTTTTTTTTGATAAATAAGAGAAAATATATTAAAAGCGCAGAAAAACGCAACCCTGGTACACAGGAAGTATACAAAAGGACCACTTAAGAAGTGGAAGAGAAATGTACAAAAAAATTATTAAAGCTTATCACTAGAGGAGCTAAATAAGCAGCTGTCCAAGAATAAAGAAAGTGAAAAAAGGACTTGAGTTCCTCAGTCGATCTTTCTTGTTTCTCGAAATTACGATCATTTCGTTCCTTCCAAAGACACCACATGAGCCAAGAAGGCACCATTTATGTATGAAGAATGTTAGTTTGAAACTCTGATTGTTCATCAAGTATGTGTAATTGAGATGGGAGATTGGGCTTTTTATGATAAGAAATAAAGTCATCAAGATATTGGAAAGGAACTGTTAGATGGCATGATGAGTTAAATGGGAATTATAAAATAGCATCTAGAGAAATCAGATAAGTTTTAATATTTGTCGACTTTAACTGGAGATAATGACTTCTGAGATGTCAGAATTGTTGAGGAGGATCAGTGTTGCCAACCTTGGTTCAAAGAACTGTGGGTTGGGTTATTACCAGTCTCAGAGTTATAGCAATATTTGATTGGGGGAATAAATGAGTTTGAGGTATCATGGAAGGCTTGTTGACCCCTGTGAGCATATGACATGAAATCTATCTCCTTGTGGTACGTATGAGGTTATTTATATGAATAACAATGTTAGTGTTATATACTCCCATCCAATAGACAAGTTTCCTTTTTGTCCTTATGATTCTTGGAATTCGGAAATGTGGACTTCTACATTGATATATGACATGCATATTAGCTAACAAAGTCTCATGTGATTTGTGCCACAGATGTGTGTGCATGTTTATCTTTCTGCTAACATTCTTCACTGGCTGTTATATTTGTGTTTCTTTTACATTTGTCCATTCGAAGTGTTTTCTGTCATTCGTTGGGTTATGATTGATTCTTGCTTATTTGGTGTTCTTACTTGTTTCAAAATCCACATGCAGAATCCAAGGAAGGAGGTGAATGCAGTGCTGAAAAAGGAGGCAGCTTACTTTGGTGATATTGTGATTTTGCCCTTTATGGATCGCTATGAGCTTGTTGTTCTTAAAACTATTGCTATCTGTGAGTTTGGGGTGAGTTTGTGTTTTATAATTTTTTAGTCTTTCATTGAACTCTTATTTTAAGTAGGAATTCTTCTCAAATATTGTCCTTGAAAGTGTCAGTCTTGGAACTTCAGTTTTGTTGGATCCTCCACTGAGTTGTATTTTATCCCTCAAATGGCCCAAACATCCTCCATGCAGGTTCAGAATGTGACCACTGCATACATAATGAAATGTGATGATGACACGTTCGTTAGGGTGGACACCGTTCTAAAAGAAATTGAGGGTATCTCTCCTAATAAGTCCCTTTATATGGGCAATCTCAATCTCCTGCATCGCCCTCTCCGAAGTGGAAAATGGGCAGTCACATATGAGGTATGTTAGTGGGGTTGCATTCGTGTAAATTTGAACTTGTTGCCTGCTATGGTTCGAAATTCTATTTTAACTTGGTTCTGTCTTTTGAGTTTTTTATATCTCCTAGAGCTCCTTTTGTCAGTCAGATAATTTTGGAAGTCGATACATTTGATTTCTTGGAAGTGGGATCCTAAAAAGGAAGAGAAATAGTTTCTTCTCATCTTGTTGTCATGTTTTCTACTACTTTAAGAAGCTTGTCTTTTTTTTTTCTTTTCCTTTTTTTTTCCTTTTGTTTAATAAGATCTGTTTGAATCTCTTTGCATTGTTCCCATATCTGAAGGAATCCTGTAATGTAACAGGAGTGGCCGGAAGAAGTATATCCTCCTTACGCCAATGGGCCTGGGTATATAATTTCCAGTGATATTGCTAAATATGTTGTGTCTCAACATGGCAATCGAAGCCTAAGGGTTAGTTTCATTATTTCTTCAATATGCCTTCCCTCCAACCTGTCTTAGCAGCTGATAAGTGAAAAATACTGTTTGTTTTTGGTGGCAGCTCTTCAAGATGGAGGATGTAAGCATGGGAATGTGGGTTGAGCAATTTAACAGTTCCATGGCAGCCGTCCAGTACTCCCACAACTGGAAATTTTGTCAGTATGGGTGCATGGAAAACTATTTCACTGCACATTACCAATCCCCAAGGCAAATGATTTGTCTTTGGGACAAATTGGCGAGGGGTCAGGCTCACTGCTGCAACTTTAGATGACAATGAGCTGCTCATAAAATTAGACCACTTGTGACAATGTCCCCCCCCCCCCACTTTGTATTTTTCACCCATCTTGGGTGCTGATTTTTTGTTATTTAGGTTAGTGGATCAAATTATGGACTCATGGATGAATTATGAGAACCAGTTTGCCACAATGACTTTATCAAAGTGTAATGTGTTATATATAATATGGTCTCAATAGATTCATTTTTCACTAACAGGTTATTGGATTTGGAATGATGTTTATAGTTTTTTTTTTTTTTCTCCTCGTATTTTTACTGTAAAAAGGTGATGAAGTTTATTTATTTCTCTTTTGTCGATGATCTAAACTATTTATACAAATTGTCACAACCGCAACCGCTCTGTCTTAGGCGGTTAGCGGTTATTTGAGGCACAAATTGCACGGTTATAACTGTTTTTTATATGGACCTATATTAGTGTTTTAGGCCTTTTTTGGGCATATTTTATATTGTTTTGGACTGTTTTAGTTTTTTTTTTTTTTTTTTTTTTTTTTTTTTTGTCTCTTTTTAGGGCAAAAAAGAAAAAAAAAAAAAAAAGAAGAAAAAGCCTATTCGTGAGACTTGAAAGAAAAAAAAAAAAAAAAAAAATTATTTGCTCTCTCTAAATAAAATAAAAACAAACAAGCTTGATAACTAACTAAGATCTAACAAAATTACAAATCTAAAACATTCAAATTGAAATCCAATCATAAGACATCATTTTGGTTATATAAATAAAATATTTTAAAATTTTTAAATATATATATAAGGGTATGCGATGAGCGGTTTTTTATAACTGCTTACAAAAACGGTTATACGGTTATATGATTAACGGTTATAAGCGGTTAGTAGTTATGGGGCGGTGACACAGGATAGATAAAGAACAACATAAAATAAAGATAAATTTCATGTTAATTTAGAGTCTTACTAAAATAACGAAGAGAAGGGGTTTAACCAAGTCTCACTATCAAAAGAGAAGAGTGAAAGCACATTTCAAATAAAACAACAGTTTTTTTTATTAATTATAATCTGTCTTTGTAGGAATACAAAAGAATACTTAAATAGATTGACAAAACCCTAACCCTAATGTGATTGACTTTGGGCCAAGCCCATTGTTAAATTACAAAATAACATTTACTTTTAAATAAAACATAATAACGATTATAAAATAACACAGATTCTGAAAACATAAATTAAATACTAAAAACCTAAATAATTAATAAACCCTAAAAAAATCTAAAGTATATATATTTTTCCTTATTCTACATCAGGCGGTTATAACTGCCCTATTCGAACAATCCTTGCCATATGGTGTTACACCTCGAGGCCTTTAGCATCAAATAATTGTAATACATTATAGACCCCCCCCAAAAATAAAAAAAAAGAATTACGAGACAAATTGAGTTGTCATGTCAGGATATATTTGTACTGCAAAATAAGTATACAATAATTTATTTTTCATTTTGGAAAAAAACTGTATTTTTTCCTAACTAAAGTGAAAAAAGGTTTAGAAATAAGTGCATACTATTTTGTTTCTATTTTTCACTATTAGATTATTTAATGTAATTTACATTAGGTTACGTTAATGCAACTTGCTGCACACTTGTAAAAAAAGAAAAAGAGGCGCGCGTGAAGAAGAAATGTTCATCGGACGGCATCATGGACGGCGTGTTTTTCGACTCAATGCCGGGAGAGGAACAAGAAGAATCATCTGGATTCTCCTCTCTTTAAGGATGAGGAGGAGGAGGAGGGTTGCGGATGGTGATGCAAAAGCGTAAGAAATTGGCCCGATTGAGGGTGCCGACGATGAGGAAGCCATTAGTTATGCTCTTCCAACTGAATCTGTTTCGGCGCCTTGAGTTGCTCAGATTGGGACATTTTCAATGTATCACTCGCCGATAAAATACTTGAGTTGGATATGAAGAATGCTCGGAGGCCTAAAATTTGTTATCTAATGACTCTACCTAAGGAAGCAAGAGATTTGATTGTGTTCGTGTGCCTATTTACGAATCTGCTGTTATGAAGCAATTGGAGACCAGAGATGGAGGAGGGCTCGGATGTGGAGATTAAGATCTTGGAGGAGGCTCGGATTGGAGATTAAGATCTCGGAGGAGGGAGGATGAGTCCGTAGCATCTATCTAACTAGTATGTGCCTTTTGTTTGTTTCTCTGTTAATTTTCTTCATATTAAGCAATAGTTTCTTTGCTTAAAAAATCTTATGTATAGCGTAAATATTGATATTCAATATTGATTTTTCCATAAGTTGAGTCAAAGCTTTCACATTCTTTCATCGAATTGATGCATTTCACTTCCACTGGAAGTGAGAATGCAGGGACTACTATTTCATTCGCTGATGAAATACCTCAGTTGGATATGAAGAATACCCGAAGGCCTAAATTTGTATTCAAGGACTTTATCTAAGAGAAGCAAGAGATTCGATTGTGTCTGCGTGCCTATTTAATGCAACTTGCTGCACACTTGTAAAAAAAGAAAAGAGGCGCGCGTGAAGAAGAAATGTTCATCGGACGGCATCATGGACGGCGTGTTTTTCGACTCAATGCCGGGAGAGGAACAAGAAGAATCATCTGGATTCTCCTCTCTTTAAGGATGAGGAGGAGGAGGAGGGTTGCGGATGGTGATGCACAAGCGTAAGAAATTGGCCCGATTGAGGGTGCCGACGATGAGGAAGCCATTAGTTATGCTCTTCCAACTGAATCTGTTTCGGCGGCCTTGAGTTGCTCAGATTGGGACATTTTCAATGTATCACTCGCCGATAAAATACTTGAGTTGGATATGAAGAATGCTCGGAGGCCTAAAATTTGTTATCTAATGACTCTACCTAAGGAAGCAAGAGATTTGATTGTGTTCGTGTGCCTATTTACGAATCTGCTGTATGAAGCAATTGGAGAGCCAGAGATGGAGGAGGGCTCGGATGTGGAGATTAAGATCTTGGAGGAGGGCTCGGATGTGGAGATTAAGATCTCGGAGGAGGAGGATGAGTCCGTAGCATCTATCTAACTAGTATGTGCCCTTTTGTTTGTTTCTCTTGTTAATTTTCTTCATATTAAGCAATAGTTTCTTTGCTT
>FXXK01000338.1:382468-425452 GCA_900184695.1 Betula pendula
GAAAATCTTATGTATAGCATAAATATTGATATTCAATATTGATTTTTCCATAAGTTGAGTCAAAGTCTTCATATCCTTTCATCGAATTGATGCATTTTGCTTTCACTGGAAGTGAGAATGCAGGGACTACTTGAAAGTATCCTACATTGCTGCTCATATTGAGCTTCACTAAGCCAATGAGCTTTTGGTCTATCTGGTTCCATCGATCAACAATTAGCAAGCAGCTAATCTCAATGTTGGCTTGAGGCTTGTGTAAGCCTTGGATTCTAGCTTGGAAAAATCCAAAAGTCATCATACGATAACCCTGGCTTAGCCTTTTCACAAATCTAGTTTGGGTCAAATATGCATATATGTTCTACCTGACTGCTAGTAACATCATAGTTGCTATTATTATTAGTCATTTCATAATGCTTGGTCTTCGAAGTATCTCCATAGAAAAACAAGTTTGCATATCGTACTGGAGGAAGTTTTTATATTTTCCAATACAGTTCCAACTTCTTTCCTATCAATAGAAGTGAACTTTCTCCAGTCTTAAAGGTCTGTTTAGGAGCTTCTTAACATTCTTCTCCACTTTTTGTCTAATTTTCCAATTTGCTCCAAAGTCTTTTATACCTCTAAGCATTAGAGCTTGGTCTGTTCCCAAGGTGGGTTGGTAGTTTTAACATGGGTTGAGAGTCTAAAGTTCCAAATATCTTGAGATATAAGGAGGGCATCCAGCCAGTGAAAAACAAGTCTGTAAAACTCTGATTGCAAGGTTTTATAACCTCGCTCTAATACCAATCTCAAGATCACGCGGAAAAGTTAGCAAAAGCTAACAGTATGTTAAGTCTGGATAATGATCTAGAGGAATAACGTCCTCTTTAAGTTATAAAGGTGAGAAACAGATATTAAAGTGTGTTAAGCAAGTGAGAGAGAATAAAGAAGTGATTAAGTCTATTAGCTTGCGTCCCCTCTAAGTTTTTATAGTTGGCTTTCTTCTCTTGGAGAGTGATGTCTAAATCCTTGGTCTTTACGAGATCTTGGTCATTATGAGATCTTTAACCGTTGCCAAATCTATGGCCCAATGGATAGGAATTATGGCCATTTCTAAGTCTAACATGAAATTTTTTTTTACCCTTTGTTATGCAGGTCAGATTCACAGCAAGGCAACCTTAAATGTTTGTCTTATTATTTTATTTACATATATAGTCGTAGATTTTCATTTTCTTGAATTAAGTAAATGAACCCGTTTTAAATAGTCATGACAATATTGAATTTGAGATTTGTATATGACTCATTTTCTCATCAAAATGATTGCCGTGAAGACTGATTTTTAGTGGTGGATAACATCAACCATTGTTGGGAATATGATTGCAAAAACGAGATTGCGCAGGGAAAAATAAAAATTCTCAAACTAAGATCGCACTTTATAAAAAATATGCGAAAAACAATGCAAATTTAGTGTGGTGTCTAAATCTTTAACTATTACGAAATCTTTGGTCGTTACGAGATCTTGGTCGTTACAAAATCTTTGGCCTAATAAGAATTAAAATGTGAATATCTCAATTCCAACAAATCTGCAGTTTGAAGAGATTAGAAAGACAAAAATGGAGGAGGGCTCATATGCGGAGAAAAAAAGTCTTTGTGGAGGAGGATGAGTCGGTAGCTTCTAACTAGTATGTGCCCTTATTATAATATAATGATTTAAAAAAATTCTTTATTTGAAAAAACAATTTTCAAATTAACTCGTTGCCTAAATAATTTCTTTCTTAATCAGCATTCAATCGACATCATTTATGGTGATGTGGCATTTTGATATAATTTATTTTTTTAAAAATTATTTTATTTTGATATCAATTAGGTATAAATGAGATGAATTGCCGCACACTTCGTAAAAAAGAAAAGAGGCGCGCTAACAGTAGTGAAGAAGAAATGTTCGGTGGTGGTGGACATCGTCATGGACGGCGTCTTTTCCAACTCAATGCGGGGAGAGGAACAAGAAGAATTCTCTAAATTTTCCTCTTGTCAAGGATGAGGAAGAGGAGGAGTGCTGCGGAAGCGAAAGCTATCAGCGCTAACCCTCCACAAGAAGCAGAGTTCGTTGGTGTACATGTTTTGGCAGAATCAGTTGCTTCCTATGAAGATCTGTTGGATGATGTGGATTTTTCTAGTGATTCTTTGTTGGGCGAAGAAGTTGGCTTGATTGAGGGTGGTGGCGATGCTTTGCCTGCAGCGGAAGCTATTAGTTGTGCTCTTCCCACCGAATCAGTTTTAGCGGCCTTAAGTTGCTCCGATTGGAAAGTTTTCATTGTATCATCCGCTGATGATATACTTGAATTGGATTTGAAGAATGCTCGGAAGCCTTGTAAGATTTGTTATGCAATGTCTCTTCCTAAGGAAGAAAAAGATTCCATTGTATCATGGTGCCTATTTGCAAATATTAATGCAAAAAATTAACAATGACTACCAATGCTGGGTCCTTGATTCTGAATCTCTGCCAGACAGCCAAACATCAGAGTGGTGCGCCATCAAAGGGGGGAGGGGGATGGCAGTACCATCTCCGATGCTCAAGTCAATAGAGTATAAATGTGAGAAACGTATATCAATGCATGATAAGCGAGTGAGAGAGAATAAAAAAGAGATTAAGTCTCTTAGCTTGTGTCCCCATTAAATTTTTCTTCTCTTTGAGAATGATGTCTAAATCTTTGGTCGTTACAAAATCTCGACCTTTACGAGATCTTTAACCGTTAGCAAATCTATGGCCCAATGGATAAGGGATCATGATCGTTTCTAAGTTTAACGTGAACTTTTTTTTTACAATTTATTATTGCAGGTCAGATTCACAGCAAGACAACCTTAAATGTTAGTCCTATAATTTTATTTACATATATAGTAGTATATTTGCATTTTCTTGAACTAAGTAAATGAACTCGTTTTGAATAGTCATGACAATATTGAATTTGAGATTTGTATATGATTCATTTTCTCATCAAAATGACTACCGTGAAGATTGATTTTTAGTGGCGGATAACAACAACCACTTTTGGGAATATGTTTTACCTCGATGGTGACAATATGAGAATACGGAGTTTCCTGATTTGTCGATCGAAGGTAACAATCTATCAAGTCCGACCGCGAGTTCCTCGGAGCTGGATGTGTTTTACCTGTCATCGTCTGAAGATATTTTTGATTTGAAGTGTATTGAGACTGATCTTAGGAATTGCAAGTTCTGTTATTTTGATTCTCTTCTAGCCTACGTAAAGAAGAAGATTCAGATGATTTTTGCTGGTTTAAGCTTGTAGGTAGAGGAAGAGCAAACTGAGGAGGTGAAGATCTCAGAGTCTACAATTTCAAACTAGAATAGTTAATTTTGAGTGAATGCCTTAATATGAAATAGTGACAGTCTTGAACTTGAGACTCATTTTTTGATCAAAATGTGATTACAGCGGAGTATACAGGTTCAAACTAGAATGATTAATTTTGAGTGAATGCCTTTATATGAAATAGCGATAGTATTGAATTTGAGACTCATTTTTTGATCAAAATGTGATTACAACAGAATCTACATGTTCAAACTAGAATGGTTAATTTTGATGCCTTTATATGAAATAGTAATAGTATTGATTTTGAGACTCATCAAAATGTGATTACAGTTGATCCAAATTCCTTTCCACCATTTTGTTTCCTTTAGAACTTTGAAATTTTTAACTTGCTCCTTTCTTGACAAAAGGGCGTCACAATAGATCCCAAATTGTTAAATTTTAGGCTCGTGATGATGGTTTAAGGGCTATTAGAGCTTGCAATGTTAGTGGTTGCTTGCTACTTGCTAGAGTAGACTAATTTATTATTTATTTATTTGTATGAGCATTGGTCGAAAACAGTTTAAAGAGTTGTTGCTTGCTACTTGTTATAGTAGGGCTTTCCTTCTTGTGTGGCAGTACAATGGTAGTTTTGTGGTTGTAGGGATTGGAGATAGTCGAATGGGCATAAGATTTGGGGGCGATTGATGACTTATGGTGACAGAGGTTTCTAGTATAAGAGGAAGACTTCTTGAACCAAAAATAGATCGGGTGGGTTAAAACAAACAACCCTCCTTTGATGGTTGAATGGTGTCATCTTTGTTTTATGTTTTCCTTTTGAGTTCATGAGATGGCGAAGCGATTTGTAAGACATTGATGTTTTGGACACACGAGCGCTGTCAGACAGAATATTTTAGTATGAGAAGAAGGGTTATTTGAATAGAAAACAGACAATGTGTTCGAGATTAAGGTTATTGGTGTGTTGTAAAATTGAGTGCAATCCTCTTATGCAATAAGTCCCCCAAATAAAGCTCAAAATGCAAGAGCTGTATGAGAAGCACTTTGTGAAGCCTCCAAATTACTGATAAGATCATTTGTTTAAGGATACCTTTAGACTTTTGAGGAATAGTTGCACCATTGCTGTTTGATCAACTGGTCTTTGTCAACTATACAAGTTTAGGCTGTTTGGTTGTTGTTTTGAAAACAAGTTTTTTTTTTTTCAAAACAGCAAAACACGTTTCTTTTGGTGTGCATGTGTTTGGTTAGTTGTTTTAAGAATGAATAATATAAGTGTACAGTGAAGGGCACAGTCTCTAAGATCGCAGGTTCAAAATTTCACCATGAGCTAATTTTTCATCATTCTTCCTCTCCTTCGTCCATTGCATTGAGAACCAGAGAATCATTAAGAACTTCAAGCTTACATGGAGTCCCAGCACAATACCCACACTCATTCTCCCAAAGCCCAACCCCATCTAACCTACCACCAGACCAACCATGCCCACCCACACCCAATACCCAGAACCAGTTCGAGCTCGTGAGCTAAAGAGTGAGCTGGTGAGTCCCTTGTCGGTGGTGTGGTCTATGGTGGTGTTTTGTTTCTTGGGTTGGGTCCCATTAGCATCTATTGACTCGTCGACAGTATTGGAAAAGCTGGAGAACGATCAAAACGCGACGGTGGCTGAAAGGGTGGCGCTGAGAGAGCTCGAAGGTAGAATCTGGTGGTTCATCTGTGTGGACAGTGGAACCTGGTGGTTTCATTTGTGTAATCTTTATTTTTATTTTTTTTGATAAGTTGTAATTTTGATTTCCCTTATAGTTGATATATCTCTTACTCCTTTCTTCACGTCATATTGTGCTATTGATTATCTTTTTTATGGAATATTGAACTTATAACAGCCATAGACATTCAAATCGTATTAATTGTAACCTGTTGGTAATTCTTTTTCTTTTGTTGCACTTATTACTCATAGAGAATGAGAAAAATGTGGCCATTTGTAATAAGTGAGATATATCTTCAAATATTCTGTTTAAAAATGATTATTTAAGGCAAAAGATATGATGTTTACAACTCTAGAAAGTGTTGATGGCTCATTTATGATGGTGTTGTTTTGTCTTTGGCTGGATAGAGCTTGTTGGTTTGTTCTGGTGGTGGTAAGAATAGAAATGTGGGGTAAAGGGTAGTTGCAATTAATTGAAGAGTTTGAGGTTTGTTGCAGTAATTGTAGTCTTTTGTAGTTTCGTTTACAAAAGCAAAAATGTTATGGTGAAGATTTTTTTGGTTGCTGGTTTGGTTCTGGTGGTGGTAAGAACAGAAATGAGGGGATGAGGGAAAGTTGCAATTGAAGTGGTGGTGTCTCTATGCTCTGTTCTCTGCTCTTGTTTTGATTGAAAAAGTTCTGTTAGTTTTGTAATTGTGTGATGTATTTGAGTTTTGTATAGTTGTTGTTTGTTCTTTGTTGTTTTGGGATGGTCCATATGTAGAGTGATATAGATGATCCTTTGTTATTATTTTATGTTGCTTGTCCTTCTTGTTCTGTCGGAAGTGATATGGTATAAATGAAAAATAAAATCAACTGACTAGTGCTTAGTTCTATTTTGGAACCTTTGGACTCCATCTCCCATTCTATGGCATATTAGGATTGCTTTTTGTTTGAAATGATTAAAGTAAGACAAGCTGGTTGGCTTGGTCATTGTGATCTGTTCTTCTCAATTGATTGAGCTTGAATAGTAGAAACTTGTAAACCATAATATGGGCAGTTGCACAAGAAAGAACTCTTGGAGAATAAAACAATGCAAGATGATTAATTTTGCATGGTTGCCTTGCCCATTACAATTTTTATTTCTATTACACACACTGACACACAACACCCTCATAGTCAAATATGTATATACAATATCAATGCAATTGCATGTTTCAGCCAATAAGATGAACCACAAAAGCTTGCTTTGCAGTTCTTAGAAGCAGTGTAAAATTTTTTCAAGTTTTTTTAAAAGAATTATTGAGTTTATCTAGATCTTTCAAGAATCTTATTGTATTTGATAAGTTATATGCCAGAGACAACTTCTTCCTCTTTCCCTAGATTTACCTGATTTTAATTGATGGTAATGAAGGTGTATAAATGATTCATGGCCACTTATCACTTGCAAGATGCTGAATGAGGTTTGCTTTCTTTGAGAATTTCAGGTTTAACAAAAAATATTCACGTGACTTTTGTATAGACCATGGATGGTGCTTCAGCCTTCACCTAGATTATGCTATTGTGCTTTTACTCTTATAAAAAATTAATTTTGAGGATTTTTTGTTGAGATTTCTCATGCAAGTGTCATTTTGTTCCATCTAAATCTACAATTATGTTTGATGGATATAACCTTGCCATTTTTTTTGTTAAACTAAATTTCTGAATAGATATGTGTACATGATTGCTTATGGAGTTGATTTTATTTTTATTTATTTATTTATTTATTTTGTAGTTTAATCTATTGAAACAAACTTACTTTTATAGCTTAGTGTTTTTTTTTTCTTCTAATTTTTTCTAGAATAGTTTATTTTATTTTATTAAGGGTATTTTGTCTTATAGGGGACATTGACAATTATTTGGTAGTTTGGTAGGACATTGTCACAATTGAAAGTTTGAGAAGACATTGTCAATTGAGTGGTAGTTTGAGATGGATATGTGAACTTTCTTCAATAACATTTTATGGGTGAAAGATGAGTCTGCAACTTGATAAATAAATGTCAATTAAAAAATTATTCATTCTCTCATTTGAATGGAAAACAAAATATCATTCTCGTTTTAAAAAAAAAAAAATGTACATAAAGATAACTTTTCTTATGCACGTGTGGTAAAAGTGAAATGTTATTCAGTATTATGTTCAGTCCATCTCCTAGCATTCTGGTCAACGTGGCACAATTATATTTGCTTTTTTTTTAAAAAAAAAAAATTGAAAACAAGAGAACACAAACAATGTTGGGATTTGGACAAACCAGAATGCTGAATACTATTTCTCATGGTAAAAGCTTTAAACATTAAACATTATAAAGTGTGGGTAAAGCTTTAAAAACGATCATAATGTGTTCTTTAAATTTGATTTTTCTCTAAATTTTTAACAAAACATACAAAAATTATAATTTAAAAAACTCTATTAAATGTCAAATTTAACATCTATCAGACTCTCTTTAAATCTAAAAAGCTAAACAGTGAATGTTAAATTTTTTTTAATGTTCTTTCTCTTTCATATTTTTTCTTATTTTCTCTTAACAAAAGTAAATTTTTAATGCAAAGAGTCTAAAAGTTGGTTTCATCATTAAAATATAATATTTAGTTAAAGTAGATAAATATGTAGAGAGTTTGATATTTAGTGGTTTGAAAAAATGACTAGTAAATAACTAAAGTAATTTTTTAAAATTAAATTTATAGAAATTTTAAAGAGTTCATTGTGAATACTCTAATATTCTAAAGGTAAATATAAACATTTCTCTCTTGGCGGCCTTCTGCTCTTTTTATTTTAATTGTTGTGTGCATTCTCATTGTCACACAGGCAATGGCGGAGGGAGGGGGTCGCGAGGGGTCAAATGCCTCATTTCAACCCTAAAAAATTTCTCTTACGCAAGTAAATTTTTTTTGGATATCCTATTGCCCCACTTTAGCCTTTATTAGGGACATTGCAACCCTTAATAATCAGCTTTTTGTTCAGTACAATTTTTTATGTATTAAAAGTACTTTTTAAGTTGCTTAATGCAATCTCAAAGAGATAGTAGTTAGTAACTGACTTTTTTACAATACACTCTTAATTATTTCACCTATTATATACTTTTATGTCAATTCATAAAAAAGTTATAGTAAAAGCTTTAATACTCTAATTACTTTTTTTTAAAAAAAATTTTGAAATTGTTTAATGAATAAATTAATCTTGACTTCTT
This sequence comes from Betula pendula, assembly GCA_900184695.1. Taxonomy (NCBI): domain Eukaryota; kingdom Viridiplantae; phylum Streptophyta; class Magnoliopsida; order Fagales; family Betulaceae; genus Betula; species Betula pendula. Next base: position 390,668 of record FXXK01000338.1, read on the forward strand.
TGAACCAAAATTCTGAATTCACTCTACACATACCAAGGCCACACGTTCTCATGGCCAGCTTAAACTTTTTCTTTTCTGCCCTTTAATTTTCAGTAACTATACAAATTATCTTTTATGTACTTTAAGATTTTGTATTTATATTATTATTATTATTATTTATAAAAAAAACCCAAATGACCTAATCCTGAGGCCATTTAAGCCCACTTGATCCAAACCAATGTCGACTTGGTCCAATATCATTTTAGGCCCATCTGATGTTTGCAGTAAATCAAATTCCCAACTTTCAGATTTGGGGATTCGTCGTTGGCTGCTTTCCCTTCGAATTCAGTGATTCATGATTTTAGATTTTCAGTGATGAAGTTTGCTGCTTTTGGCTCTGAATTCAGTGAACTGCTATGCTCTTCGGTCTGAATCTTATCCTTTTTGGCCTTTGGAGTAACATTGACTAAAACCCTCAAGTTTGTATCCAGAGAGCAGTGGATCATCATGAAGCGGCAACGGGCAGAAATACGGCCCGAGGGCCCCGATAATTGCGTCCCCAAGTTTTGTTTCGGATTTTCCGTGCCAGAGGTATCTATCGATTATCTCTGTATTCCCACAGTCTGTTTGTTTCTTATATAGACAGATATTGAAATTTTGAGACATGGGAAATTCTACTTACAAGTCGCCATAGCTTTATGATTATGCAAATTTACTCAAGTTTTTGACTCTGCTTACTGATAGTCAGGATATTCATTGATCTACCCAAATTTACTCAAGTTATTACTATTGTTCCTGTCATTATCGTTGTTGTTGTTGGTCTCATTATGATTTTTATTATTGTTTTCTTAGAGCCTAATTGATTCATCTTATAGCAATGTCAGCTAATTGAGTGCTTCTTTGCTCTTTATTATCAGATTGACAAGATAATGGAGGACCGGTTGCCAACAAACCAAGTTTCCAGACTTAAGTGGCCACAATCTCAGTCCAAGACGTTGCTTGGTGTAAGTTTAAGTTTTACATATATTTCTATGTAACTCACATTATATTAAATAAACACCCTAAATTGTTCTTTTAGTTTTATTAACAACAAAGGCCTACTTTTACTTTTGAATCTTGGTATGCACAAGAGTTAATTTTGTTTATGCTGTTTTCTGGGCACATAGATTGACAATGCCCCGGTGGCCGATAGGATTGGTAGATTGCCGGAGCACATTCTTTCTTCTATAATATCATTAATGTCATTGAGGGAAGCTACCACTACTAGCATCCTTTCAAAAAGATGGAGATACCTTTGGAGGACCTCATCTAACCTTGACCTAGATGCCAAAAACATGCTTGGACATTTTTTAGACTTGAACCATTTCAAAGAGCAGCATACTCAGTGGAAACAGAAGCAAAAGGGAAGATTTGTTAGATGGGTTAATCATATTCTAGAACTCTATGTTGGCGAAAAGGTAGATTCCTTTAGGGTTGAGTATCCCTTGGGTAGTGATCATGGTTGTGAAGTTGATCGATGGATTCAATTTGCAATTGACATGCAAGTTGAAAATCTGTCTATCAACCTGTTAGACGATCATTGGTCAGACTTGTATCATGGGCTTTATAAATTTCCATATTGGCTATTTGCTCAAGCAGGGAAACTGTCAAAGATAAAACATTTGTCTTTGAATTTTTGCAGCCTGAGTATTCCAGCAAATTTTATTCACTTGAACTCCCTTTCATCCCTCTCATTGACAAAGACAAGTTTAAATCAAGAGGATGTGGATAACATTTTGACTAGTTGCCCATCATTAGAATGGTTTAGTATCAACGAATGCCGTTGTCCATTTCATTTGAAATTATCTAGTGGATGTCAGTTTCTCCGGTTGAGACACTTGAGGATATTTCGTTGCAATCCTTTAGAAAAAGTTGAAATTCATGATGCCATAAGTATTGCATCAATTGAGTACGACGCAAAGATGTTTGGGCAGGTCTTGTTAAAGAACAGTGCACAACCTGTTAGACTATGTATGACTTTGGAGTCTAATCGTAGAACTTTGCAGCATGATAATAGAACTTTGCAGTCTGATCCTGAAACTCAAATGACATATGTCCTTGGCACGCTTGCAAAAGACTTTCCTCTAGTTGAGACTTTATTATTGTCCACTCCATTAGTCCAGGTATTGCCACAACAAAAATTTTAGTTGAACTTTTTGTCATCATTAAATATCATGTCTTTAGTTAATCATTTATTTCCGTTGTCTTTCAGGTTGATATAATACCTAAGCACTTGACCACATTTACTAGACTCAAGCAATTGAAGCTACTAGGTGTAAGATTTAGAAAAATCCTGCTGGACCTAACCTTTGCTTTTTTGGAGGCGGCTCCATCATTGGTTGAACTTGAGATGGATGTAAGTTATCTTATATATCAAGCACATTTTTATTTGATTGTTGAACTGCATAGGGCTTTTTGTTCCTTGGAACTTTGTACATGAGGAATCTCTTTTTGTGTTTATTTATTTATTTATTTGCTTTTGATACTTTATTAAACTAACATTGTATGATTGTTTAGCCTTTTTTTAAGCCATAACTCCATTTTATGTTTTCAAACAAAATATAATTTGGATGAGTCTCAAGACTTTGATAAATATTGGGTGTTTTGTAACTTGATCGATGGAAGTATTGCTTTTAAAGGTAACAAGGCGGAGAATTAGTTTCGTGATTCATTACACTTTTATTTACGCTATTGTTTGAAAGATTTGCTTTTAAACGCAATTATCACCTATAGTTGTGAATGATATTAACAAGGATTTGTAGTGAAAGTATATATAGGATGGTTTCTATACTTTATACATTCACATTCACTAGTTTCTTCTAGGCAAGAGATTTTGACAAGAGAGCGGAAATAGTTGTTAGTGATGTAACTATTATCGAAGAGAATCTTGGAAAAATCAACTTAAAAAGGTGAAAAGACATTATGTGAGAGGTTTATGCTCTATTCCATTAGTGATTATTAGCTATTGGAAGTCAGTGTCACTTGGTTTTAGGGTCTGTTTGGGATTGCTATTTCAAAAAGTACGATTTGAAAACATGATTTTTAAAAACGCAGTTAAGCGTTTGACAAAATCGTAGTTTGACTTTTAAAATCATAGATTAGCCTTTAAAATTCTGCGTTTTCAAATCGCAATTTTTAAAAAACACAATACCCAAACGATTTATTTTTTGCGATTTGGTTTAAAATCGACTTTTTGTCTACGAAATTGTAATTCCATTCACACCTTTTATGTACAATTTTTGTCTTGAATTCAAAAACATGATATATTTGACTATTTCTTTTTAGGTTTGCAACTTGATGCTTCTGATTGTAATGATTTGTGGAGGACCTTTTTTTGTTTTTGTGATTAATTTTCATATTGTTATATATATGGGACAACATGTACTTAAGTTTTGACCATATGACATGTCATTCAAAATAATTAATTACTTGCTTAAAAATCAATGATTTTTGTTTGCTTCTTTCTTGTTTTTAGCTCCATCTTCCCCGCAATGAGGAAGTCCGAATAGAGCGCCAAAAGATAGTCGAAGGAGCAGATTACATAGAGCACAAAAAGATACCTCTTAAAGATTATTGTCAGCATCAGTGTCTCAAGAAAGTGGAGCTACGTGGTTTTTGTGGTTCTCCAATTGAATTTGACCTTGCCGTACTTTTGCTAAAAAATGCTGTTCGTCTTGAGAAGATGAGAATTGTTCGAGAAATAACTCCTTATATAGGCGATGGTGAATGCTGTGTTATGGACATATTCAAAATTAAAATCGAAAGAGAGCAAATTCTCAAAATTCTGGGTCCAGAGGTGCCTTCTGGTGTTAATTTAGTACTTGAGTGATCTTTTTTATTAATATTTTCGTGGAGGGGAAATGTGCCTTTCCTGTGAAAATTTTCATGGAAGAAATGATGAATATTTATTGTGCCATTTGCATGATTTATTAGTGAATAATGATAATGATGATTGTATTGTTACTGTTTTGTAATGTTTTTTTTTTTTTCTAATTACTGTTTTGTTACTGTTTTGTAATGTTGATGCTGCAACAAGCCCCCTTAAATAATGCTAAAAAAGTAGGAGCCGCATGAGAGCCACTTTGTGAAGCCTCCAATTTCGTGATGGGATCAATTTTTCAGGGACACATTCAAACCTTTGGGGAATAGTTGCACCATTGCTACTGGTCTATCAGCTGTGCAAGTTTATTGTGTTATTCATAATATTACATTTGCGCTCCCTGTAACTGAAAATTTTAACTAAGTTGCCATTTTTTTGCTTGCTCTTATTATGATTATTTTCCTGAACGTGTTCCCAATGGGATTAGGATCCTCTACAATTGCAAATAAAGTGTAGATATTCAAATTACGGAATTTAGACAATTTCTTTACGTAAAAACACTTGAAAAATGTTACCTATTAAAATTGTGCTATGTTATTGAGATAGCTAGAAATAATTTTCTTCTTAAAAGGCTGTTTCTTCACTTTTGTAGATATCTTTTTTTTTTTTTGAAACTAAAAGACAGTTTTTTACTCAAAACTTAATAAGAACTAATAAAAATATACTCAATTCTTAACTATAACATGTAACTTTTTTAATAGATAACATTTTTCAAGCATTTCGATGTAAAAAATTATTTATATTTTATTAAGGGTATTTTTGTCTTTGGGAGGACTGGCAATTGTTTAGTAGTTTGGGTCGACATTGTCATTTGTCACAAGTGAAAGTGTCATGCCCTCGTTTTGGGGAATAAGAGGAAACATGAATTTAAACAATCTATAAAAATGTAAAGGTAACACATCCACGGATTCCCATTCAATCACACAAGATAGGAAATTTAAAAGTTCTAGCTCATAATAATTCATATATACTTGTCAGAACTATGATAATGTATAGCGCAATTTAAAATTTTTATAGAGAAAATGAGTGAGTTCGACAACTCAATAAACAAACACAAAACATAAGTGACAATAAAACGAAGATTTGAGTTATAAGTAATGCAACTCGTATAATAAATATTTTTGAATGCAACAATAATCCTTACAAACAAAACGCATAAGTGGAAATTAAATCATAGAGTAAAAATAAAGTTAATCATCCTTGCTGAAAATAATTCAAAACTTCCTTTACTATATGCGTTTTACTCCCTTGGGCCAATTCTGATTTTCTTAAACCATGAGCGGCGCATGTTAGTTTGTCCCAAAGGACTACTATAAACTCATCCTCTGGCCACAGTAGAGCCGGGCCTGCGGTGGAGATCTTCCTTGATCGGAGACCATGATCGAGCAAAAGACCGTCATCTTGGGTGTACACTCAAGAGAAGGCCACCGGGTTAATAGCACACACCTTCGCGTATTTGTCATTCGGTGTGGTTTGCCATGTTATAAGAGAACTATATACGTCAAGTGATTCGGTACCAGTCTTAGACATGTTATTATGGCTTCGAGGGTTAAACTTATATTCATAGTGCACGTGCGAACATTTCATAATATAAGGTAATCTTTGAGTACTTAATTTATTCATAATTATAGCATGTGCAAATTCATGAGGGAAATAACATTTATAATTATTTAATGAAAATTCTCATGACATTTCTTTAAATAAATTTTGTATAGTTGTTTACCATTTTTTAAACTTAACTAGGAGGAGCATTAATTTCTGGTAGTATCATGCACTTGGCATAGCATTTCAGCAATGCCAGATGAATAACGGAGAAGAAGAGAACTTACAAAGGGAGGAAGGGAAAATGGTATGCCAGAAATTTCAGCAGGCCAATGGCCGTCGCTGGCCTGCAAAGCTAAAAAGAAGTGGGCAGCCCTCCTCAACGTGGTTGTGGCAGTTTCATATGTAATGTCCTCACCATCCTTAACCTCACTTGGGGAATTGTTTGCTTGAAATTTTTCTCTCTTAGAAACTTTATTAATTATAGAAGATAATGTTATAAACTATATTTTTATCATACAACTATCTCACAATGCGTGATAGACCTAGCTAACCTTTGGAACAATACTTGTTAAAAAAAGATTCAATGATTGGTTGAGACTACCAAATCATTACTGTCGAATAGTTGTGAAATAAAAATGTAATATATAGCATTAGTAATGGGTAAAGCTTTAAGAACGCTCATTAAGTGCTCTTTAAATTTGATTTTTCTCTAAATTTTTAACAAAATATACAAAAATTATAATTTAAAAAACTCTATCAAATGTCAAATTTAACATCTATCAGACTCTCTTTAAATCTAAAAAGCTAAACAGTGAATGTTAAATTTTTTTTAATGTTCTTTCTCTTTCATATTTTTTCTTATTTTCTCTCAACAAAAGTAGATTTTTAATGTAAAGAGTTTAAAAGTTGGTTTCATCATTAAAATATAATATTTAGTTAAAGTAGATAAATATGTAGAGAGTTGATATTTAATGGTTTGAAAAAATGGCTAGCTAAATAAACTAAAGTAAATTTTTAAAATTAAATTTATAGAAATTTTAAAGAGTTCGTTGTGAATACTCTAATATTCTAATGGTAAATATAAACATTTCTCTCTTGGGCGGCCTTCTGCTCTTTTTATTTTAATTGTTGTGTGCATTCTCATTGTCACACAGGCAGTGGCGGAAGGAGTGGGTCGCAAGGGGTCAAATGCCTCCTCTCAACCCTAAAAAATTTCTCTTACGCAAGTAAATTTTTTTTGGATATCCTATTGCCCACCTTTAGCCACTTATTAGGGGCATAGCAACCCTTAATAATTAGCTTTTTGTTCAGTACAATTTTTTATGTATTAAAAGTACTTTTTAAGTTGCTTAATGCAATCTCAAAGAGGATAGTAGTTAGTAACTGACTTTTTTACAATACACTCTTAATTATTTCACCTATTATATACTTTTATGTCAATTCATAAAAAAGTTATAGTAAAAGCTTTAATACTCTAATTACTTTTTTTTTAAAAAAAATTTTGAAATTGTTTAATGAATAAATTAATCTTGACTTCTTTGAACCAAAATTCTGAATTCACTCTACACTTACCAAGGCCACACGTTCTCATGGCCAGCTTAAACTTTTTCTTTTCTGCCCTTTAATTTTCAGTAACTATACAAATTATCTTTTATGTACTTTAAGATTTTGTATTATTATTATTATTATTATTATTTATAAAAAAAACCCAAATGACCTAATCCTGAGGCCATTTAAGCCCACTTGATCCAAAACAATGTCGACTTGGTCCAATATCATTTTAGGCCCATCTGATGTTTGCAGTAAATCAAATTCCCAACTTTCAGATTTGGGGATTCGTCGTTGGCTGCTTTTCCCTTCGAATTCAGTGATTCATGATTTTAGATTTTCAGTGATGAAGTTTGCTGCTTTTGGCTCTGAATTCAGTGAACTGCTATGCTCTTCGGTCTGAATCTTATCCTTTTTGGCCTTTGGAGTAACATTTGACTGAACCTAAGTTTGTATCCAGAGAGCAGTGGATCCTCATGAAGCGGCAAGGGCGAAAATACGGCCCGAGGGCCCGATAATTGCATCCCCAAGTTTTGTTTCGGATTTTCCGTGCCAGAGGTATCTATCGATTATCTCTGTATTCCCACAGTCTGTTTGTTTCTTATATAGACAGATATTGAAATTTTGAGACATGGGAAATTCGAATTCCAAGTCGCCATTGCTTTATAATTATGCAAATTTACTCAAGTTTTTTACTCTGCTTACTGATATTCAGGATAGTCATTGATCTACCCAGTTCACCGTAAGACCCTTGGAACGTTATTAGTACTATTGTTCCTGTTATTATCGTTGTTGTTGTTGGTCTCATTATGATGTTTATTATTGTTTTCTTAGAGCCTATTTGATTCATGTTATAGCAATTTCAGCTAATCGAGTGCTTCATTGCTCTTTATTATCAGATTGACAAGATAATGGAGGACCGGTTGCCAACAAACCAAATTTCCAGACTTAAGTGGCCACAATCTCAGTCCAAGACGTTGCTTGGTGTAAGTTTAAGTTTTATATATATTTCTATGTAATTCACATTATATTAAATAAACACCCTAATTTGTTCTTTTAGTTTTATTAACAACAAAGGGCTACTTTTACTTTGGAATCTTGTTATGGACAAGAGTTAATTTTGTTTATGTTGTTTTGTGTGAACATAGATTGACAATGCCCCGGTGGCTGATATGACTCGTAGATTGCCGGAGCACATTCTTTCTTCTATAATATCTTTAATCTCATTGAGGGAAGCTACCACTACTAGCATCCTTTCAAAAAGATGGAGGTACCTTTGGAGAACCTCTTCTAACCTTGATCTAGATGCCAAAAACATGCTTGGACATTTTTTAGGCTTGACCCATTTCAAAGGGCAGCATACTCAGTGGAAACAGAAGCAAAAGGGAAGATTTGTTAGATGGGCTAATCATATTCTAGAACTCTATGTTGGCGAAAAGGTAGATTCCTTTAGGGTTGAGTATCCCTTGGGTAGTGATCATGGTTGTGACGTTGATCGATGGATTCAATTTGCAATTGACATGCAAGTTGAAAATCTGTCTATCAACCTGTTAGACGATCATTTGTCAGACTTGTATCATGGGCTTTATAAATTTCCATATTGGCTATTTGCTCAAGCAGGGAAACTGTCAAAGATAAAACATTTGTCTTTGAATTTTTGCAGCCTGAGTATTCCAGCAAATTTCATTCACTTGAACTCCCTTTCATCCCTCTCATTGACAAAGACAAGTTTAAATCAAGAGGATGTGGATAACATTTTGACTAGTTGCCCATCATTAGAATGGTTTAGTATCAACGAATGCCGTTGTCCATTTCATTTGAAATTATCTAGTGGATGTCAGTTTCTCCGGTTGAGACACTTGAGGATATTTCGTTGCAATCCTTTAGAAAAAGTTGAAATTCATGATGCCATAAGTATTGCATCAATTGAGTACGACGCAAAGATGTTTGGGCAGGTCTTGTTAAAGAACAGTGCACAACCTGTTAGACTATGTATGACTTTGGAGTCTAATTGTAGAACTTTGCAGTCTGATCCTGAAACTCAAGTGACATATGTCCTTGGCACACTTGCAAAAGACTTTCCTCTAGTTGAGACTTTATTATTGTCCACTCCATTAGTCCAGGTATTGCCATAACAAAAATTTTAGTTGAACTTTTTGTCATCATTAAATATCATGTCTTTAGTTAATCATTTATTTCCATTGTCTTTCAGGTTGATATAATACCTAAGCACTTAACCACATTTACTAGACTCAAGCAATTGAAGCTACTAGGTGTAAGATTTAGAAAAATCCTACTGGACCTAACCTCTGCTTTTTTGGAGGCGGCTCCATCATTGGTTGAACTTGAGATGGATGTAAGTTATCTTATATATCAAGCACATTTTTATTTGATTGTTGAACTGCATAGGGCTTTTTGTTCCTTGGAACTTTGTACATGAGGAATCTCTTTTTGTGTTTATTTATTTATTTGCTTTTGATACTTTATTAAACTAACATTGTATGATTGTTTAGCCTTTTTTTAAGCCATAACTCCATTTTATGTTTTCAAACAAAATATAATTTGGAGGAGTCTCGAGACTTGGATAAATATTGGGTGTTTTGTAACTTGATCGATGGAAGTATTGCTTTTAAAGGTAACAAGGCGGAGAATTAGTTTCGTGATTCATTTCACTTTTATTTACGCTATTGTTTGAAAGATTTGCTTTTAAACGCAATTATCACCTATAGTTGTGAATGATATTAACAAGGATTTGTAGTGAAAGTATATATAGGATGGTTTCTATACTTTATACATTCACATTCACTAGTTTCTTCTAGGCAAGAGATTTTGACAAGAGAGCAGAAATAGTTTTTAGTGATGTAACTATTATCTAAGAGAATCTTGGAAAAATCAACTTAAAAAGGTGAAAAGACATTATGTGAGAGGTTTATGCTCTATGCCATTAGTGATTATTAGCTATTGGAAGTCAGTCTCACTTGGTTTTAGGGTCCGTTTGGGATTGCTATCTCAAAAAGTACGATTTGAAAATATGATTTTTAAAAACGCAGTTAATCGTTTGACAAAATCGTAGTTTGATTTTTAAAATCATAGATTAGCCTTTAAAATTTTGCGTTTTCAAATTGCAATTTTTAAAAAACGCAATACCCAAACGACTTATTTTTTGCAATTTGGTTTAAAATCGCACTTTTTGTCTACGAAATTGTAATTCCATTCGCACCTTTTATGTACAATTTTTGTCTTGAATTCAAAAACATGATATATTTGACTATTTCTTTTTAGGTTTGCAGCTTGATGCTTCTGATTGTAATGATTTGTGGAGGACCTTTTTTTGTTTTTGTGATTAATTTTCATATTGTTATACATATGGGACAACATGTACTTAAGTTTTGACCATATGACATGTCATTCAAAATAATTAATTACTTGCTTAAAAATCAATGATTTTTGTTTTGCTTCTTTCTTGTTTTTAGCTCCATCTTCCCCGCAATGAGGAAGTCCGAATAGAGCGCCAAAAGATAGTCGAAGGAGCAGATTACATAGAGCACAAAAAGATACCTCTTAAAGATTATTGTCAGCATCAGTGTCTCAAGAAAGTGGAGCTACGTGGTTTTTGTGGTTCTCCAATTGAATTTGACCTTGCCGTACTTTTGCTAAAAAATGCTGTTCTTCTTGAGAAGATGAGAATTGTTCGAGAAATAACTCCTTATATAGGCGATGGTGAATGCTGTGTTATGGACATATTCAAAATTAAAATCGAAAGAGAGCAAATTCTCAAAATTCTGGGTCCAGAGGTGCCATCTAGTGTTCATTTAGTACTTGAGTGATCTTTTTTATTAATATTTTCATGGAAGAAAATGGTGAATCTTTTTTGTTAATATTTTAGTAAATTGTTATATAACTGTCATGTCATATAAGTTGATGATGTAAAAGTGAAAAATAGTCGTTTCGATTGTCATACAAGTTCATATTCTTACAACTTATATATGCACTTTATACATTCGTTTGTCTGGGGGGGCTATCATCACAATGCTTATAATCTTTTTATTCTCACTTTTAAAGGATGAAAAAGTACTTTCAACATATACAGAGAAAGCTCCATATATTTTTCTTCTTGATCTTTCAATTTTTCATATCCTTGGTTTATGTTTCATGGTAGGAGTTAAGCCCTTCAATAGGAACTTGTAAGAATTGTGTGTTTATAGATTTTTCTCCTATTGGGGCCTATTACATACTAAAAAAAACGACGTCGTGCAATCCCCCATCTTCAGCACGTCTCGGGAGATTGGTGAAAGTGGAAAACGACTGCCGTTTTTCTACATCAGATTTACGTCTTCTTTTCTTCCTCAGAAAATGGGTACGACTGCCAAGTCTAGAAACTCTCTTCCTTTCTTGTTCAATTATTATTATCATGTTAGGATTTCGCACCATACTCAATTTTCGTATTATTATCGTAGTTTTAGTGCTACTTTTGCTAAAACTACCAATGGTGGTAGAGATAATGTGGAAAGCCCCAATCAGTTCTTGAAATCTGTGAGAGATCGATGCAGATCTCGAAGCTTAAGGAATCTTGATGAAGCCTTAGGCATGTTTCATACAATGCTTCACATGCACCCTTTGCCTACGCTCGTGGATTTTAATAATTTGCTGACTGCAATTGCAAGAATGAAGCATCACTCAACCGTTATTACTCTGATTAAAGAAATGGGTAGCTTGGGGTTTAGGAGAATTAAAGATTGGAATAAAGCTCCTGTGTCGAGGCATATATTGAAGAAGAAGCGCATGAAGAGGCTGAAGAGGAAGCTCCGAAAGATGAGGCCAGCGAATTTTATTGTTCCTGTAATGTTTTGTCATAAATCTATCTAATATTTATTATTAGTTTGGATCTTTATTCTTTTGTTCTATTTTTAGTAATTTTGCAAATGAATGTAGAACAGAATTTTTGAGAATTATGGTTTCACATTATAGTTCCATGAGTTCTGAGTAAACTTATGTCACATGGGCTACCACGTCAGTTTGTAATAAACACTGTAATAACCCCAAACTTTATTGGCAGTATGTTTGGGGGCCTAAATTTGGTCACAAAATTTTATTTATTTGAACTTCACTCTTTCACAAATTTAGTTTTGAAGTGAAAATATAAACTTTTTACTGCATATTATGTTGTAACCAAAATATCCCTAAGCAATATTATCATCGCCCCAAATAAGTTTTGGAATAGGATTCTTTTCATTTCATGGTTAATATTTTGTAGTGTAGCATTAAAAATTAGCCTTTGGATCAGCATTTGTAAAAACAAAAGCAAAAAAATTAAGGATTAATTTTTACTACCATGTTATCCTAATTGTATGATAGTCGTATAACAGTTGACTAAATAGTATTACTTCACATTTTTAACCCACAATATTGACATGACAGTCTCAACCAATCATTGGATTAATCTTTATTAAAATAAAAATATTAAGGGTTAATTATTGAGACTGTTACATAAGTATTGTGAGATAGTTATGAGATAAAAATATAGTGTATACTCTATATATAGCATTACTCATATATATTAATTCTCACATTATTTAAAATGTTAAATGACATGTGACACCACATTTAAAAGATATGGTACCATGCATGTTTCAACAAATTGCAAATTAAAATCGATCAAATGGAAGGCATCATCTAGAAGTGATGATACGTTATTTTGGTTGAAGTTTTTGCCTCTGCTTACTGGTAGTCAGGATATTCATTGATAGTCACCGTAAGACCACCCTTGGAACGTTATTTTCTATTGTTCCTGTTATTATCGTTGTTGTTGTTGGTCCCATTATGATTTTTATTATTGTTTTCTTAGAGCCTAATTGATTCTTTTTATAGCAATGTTAGCTAATCGAGGGCTTCATTGCTTTTCATTATCAGATTGACAAGATAATGGAGGACCAGTTGCCAACAAACCAAATTTCCAGACTTAAGTGGCCACAATCTCAGTCCAAGACGTTGCTTGGTGTAAGTTGAAGTTTTAGATATTTTTCTATGTAATTCACATTATATTAAATACCCTAATTTTAACAACAAAGACGTACTGTTACTTTGGAATCTTGGTATGCACAAGAGTTGGTTTTGTTTATGTTATTTTGTGTCCACATAGATTGACAATGCCCCAGTGGCTGATCTGACTGGTAGATTGCCGGAGGACATTCTTTCTTCCATCATATCATTAATCTCATTGAGGGAAGCTGCCACTACTAGCATTCTTTCAAAAAGATGGAGATACCTTTGACCTAGATGCCAAAAACATGCTTGGACACCTAGATGCCAAAAACATGCTTGGACATTTTTTAAGCTTGAAGCATTTCCGAAGGCAGCATACTAGGTGGAAACAGAAGCAAGAGGGAAAATTTGTTAGATGGGTCAATGATATTCTGGAAGTCCATGTCGGCAAAAAGGTAGATTCCTTTAGGGTTATGTATCCGTTGGGTAGTGATGATGGTTGCGATATTGATTGATGGATTCGATGTGCAACTGATATGCAAGTTCAAAAGCTTGATATTTACCTGCTTGATGAAGGCTTGTCAGAATTGAACCGTGAGCTCTATAAATTTCCATATTGGCTATTTGCTCAAGCAGGGAAACAGTCAAAGATAAAACATTTGTCTTTGAAACTTTGCAGCTTGAGTATTCCAGCAAATTTCAATGGTTTGAAGTCCCTTTCATCCCTCTCACTGAAAAAGACAAGCTTAAACCAAGAGAATGTGGATAACATTTTGACTAGCTGCCCATCTCTAGAATGGTTTAGTATGAGTGAATGCCATTGTCCATTTCATTTGAAATTATCTAGTGGATGTCAATTTCTCAGGCTGAGACACTTGAGTATATGTCGTTGCAATTCTTTAGAAAAAGTTGAAATCCATGATGCTATACGTATTGCATCAATTGAGTACACTGCAAAGATGTTTGGGCAGGTCTTGTTAAAGAATAGTGCACAACCTGTTAGACTATGTTTATCTTTGCAATCTGGTCGTAGAAATTTGCAAACTGTTCCTAGAACTCAAATGAGATATATTCTTGGCATACTTGCAAAAGACTTTCCTCAAGTTGAGACTTTATTAGTGTGCACTCCACTTGTCGAGGTATTGCCACATCAAAATTTGTAGTTGAACTTTTTGTCATCATTGAATATCTGTCTCTAGTTAATCATTTCTTTCCACTGTCTTTCAGGTTGATATAATACCTAAGCACTTTACCACATTTACTAGACTCAAGCAATTGAAGCTATTAGGTGTAAGATTGAGAAAAACCCTCCTTGACCTGACCTCTACTTTTTTGGAGGCAGCTCCGTCATTGGTTAAACTTGAGATGGATGTAAGTTATCTTATATATCTAGCACATCTTTTTGTTCCTTGTAACTTTATACATGAAGAATCTCTTTATTTATTTATTTTTGCTTTTAATACTTTATGAAACTAAATTTTGTATAGTTGTTTACCATATTTTAAGCCATAGCTCCATTTTATGTTTTCAACCAAAGTATAATTTGGAGGAGTTTTTTAGACTTGGATTGATATTGGATGTTTTGTAAATAGACCGATGGAAGTATTGCTTCTAAAGGTAACAAGGAGGAGAATTAATTTCTTGATTTATTACACTTTTTTTGACACTATTGTTAGAAAGATTTGGTTTTAAATACAAATATCACCTATTGTTTCTACGACGCCGCGAAGGGTTGGATGCAGAGATATTTTTAGGTTATAATTTATGCAATATGTATTCACTTTTTTGGAAAGATTTGTGGCTGTAGAGTGGAAATGATTGTCAGTGATTTAATTAGTGTCAAACAAAATTTAGGCTAAAAGCTTATTTTTATTTTTATAAGTAAACATAATTCATTAAAAAGTGTAAAAGGTGCAACTCAAGTACACATAAAGTATACAAGAAAAATACCTAATTAGAAGAAGAAAGAAGATTTAGAAAAACATAAAGTGAGAAATATTTAAGCCTAAAACAATTGTAAAGTGGTAAAGACTATTGAAGAAAAAATCATTTGGTTCCACCATTGTCTATTCACTGTCTTCAAAACTCTAATAATTTATTTCCCTTAAAAAGGCACCACATAAGGAAAGATGGAACTATCTTCCATATAGCATTCCGAATCCTACCAAAGTACCATTTCCAACAAGCAAAAAAGTAAAGGTCTACCACTCACTAGGCATTACCTAAGCCAACCCTACTAGGTTGAAGATGGTATTCGAAGGGCAGTAGCCATCTCACAATGGAGTAAAAGGTAGCCCACTGATTTCTTATTCTTCTTACACATATAACACTAATCCACAAAAATGACATGCCGCTTTTTAAGATTATCCATGCTATATTCAGTCGTGTTGGGCTGTTACGGGTTATGTCTAGACGAGTAGTAGACTTGCTTGCTTATTGGAGGGGGTTATTTGGTAGCACTCAGAGTGCAACTATGTGGAAGATGATGCTTTCTTGTATTTTGTGGTGTTTTTGGAGAGAAAAAAAAATGATAGGGGTCTTAAGGACCGCGAGAGGACGGCGGTGGAGTTTAGGTCCTTTTTTCTTCAATACTCTTTACCTTTGGTCAGTTGCGTTTTATCTTTCTTAATGTGCTTAATCTTCCTTAAGGTAGTCACCGAGCAAAGAATACCATTATCAAGAGAGTCTTATTCTGCCAAATACTACTAAGCTAAATGCTAACTAAAAGGCAAACTTGGTTTACTACTTGCTTTGGGTAAATTTTTTGAAAACGTAGTTATCCACTTATTGTTTTGTATGATATTAACAAGGATTTGTAGTGAAAGTATGTTTAGGATTGTTTCTATACTTTATATATTCACATAAAGTATATTGAGGATCAAGAGAGGATTTTAGAGAAGATTAAGTCCCCTTTCTTCAAAATTTGTTTCTGTGGACAACTGTTTATGTATTCCCTTTGACGCTTAGTTATAATGATTTTCTTGTTTTTTTCGCTCTTCCTAGTTAGGTTTTCCTTTTGTATACTTCCTATGTACTTATGAGTGCCTTACACTTTTAATGAAATTTCTCAATTACTTATCCAAAAAAAAAAAAAATGACATTCACTAGTTTTTTCTAGGCAAGAGATTTGACAAGAGAGAGGAAAGAGTTGTTAGTGATGTAATTGTTATCTAAGAGAATCTGGGAGAAATCAAGTTAACAAAGGGGAAAAGATTATATGTAAGAGGATTTATGGTCTATGCCATTGGTGATGTATTAGCTTTTGGAAGTCAGTCTCACTCGGTTTAAATGTACCATTTGTGTCTTGAATCCAAAAAATGATGCAATAGAACATATGCTATGGTTGCTTTTCTTGAGTTCTGGATCTTACTGTGATTTCTTGGTGGGTATATGAAATTTATACAATGTTCGAACTGCAAGTTTTCTTTCAGCTGAAACATATGAGATATATTTGACTATTTCTTTTTGGGTTTGCAGCTTCATTCTTCTGATTGTAATGATTTGTGGAGGACCTTTTTTATGTGATTGATTCTAATATTGTTATATATATTCGACAACTTGAACTCAAGTTTTGACTGTCTTGGAAATATCCCTCTGATTGTGACATGTCATCCCAAATAATTAATTACTTGCTTAAAAATCAATGATTTTTTGTTTTGCTTCTCTCTTGTTTTTAGCTCCATCTTCTCTGCAACAAGGAAGAGCACATAGAGCACCAAAAGATACTCGAAGGAGCAGATTACACAGAGCACAAAAAGATACCTCTTAAAGAATATCGTCAACATCAGCATCTCAAGGTATTTTAGAAATTTTGACACCTCTTCGTTAGGATTTTTTGTTAAATCCTAACGGAATGGAGAAATTGAAACAAAAATAAAAATTCGATACACAAAGGATTTTAACTTTAGGTGAGACATTAAAAAAAGGGCGAAATATTTAAGAAAACGAAGTTATCTATTATTTATATCGACTAATTTATGCCAATTAAGAAGTCTTGTCCAGTGCTTGCGGAAGAATGTGGAGGCTAAATGGAGTGACATATTGGTTAATATTGCCTTTAAAAGAATCTCAAAACATGTTTAGCATCATTTCCCAAACGATGTAAACCAATTAACATCGTTTATAACCATATAAACGATGTAAAATAAGCGCCATTAAGTGCCGCTCTTTTTTTTTTTTTGGGTAGTGCTTGTGCCTGTAATATGGCTTATCTACCAAAAATAAGGGAAACTACACATACAAAGGAAATGCATTTTCATAGACCTTTATCGTTATCCAATTTATTTATGGTAGAATAATTGGTTACAGATCCATTAATTTACCTTTGGACTATAAATGGACTTTGATGCAACATCACGCATCAATTAATGGACTTCACAAGTTCCTTTTATTCTCCCTTTTTTTTTTGTAATCCACGTACAATTAATACATAGTTTAAAGGGATTTGGTGGGCAGTGAAACATAATTACGATATTCCGCAAGAGCCCACAACGGGAAAGTATCCCTAAAAAGTGCATAGTGCAACATGCAATTCTGCATAAAAGCTCCCACAAGTTCCTGCCACAAATTAATAAGCAGTAAAATGATTATATGCCACAAATTGGCCGGGTAGATGAATTTAATTCCGCATTTGTTTCTGTATAAAATATTTTTCATTTTTTTTTTTGAATGTTTTAAGCATACAAAAAATAGTAGTCAATAGAACTTATTTACAAAATCAACCAAAAATAAAAGATTTAGGGCAAAAAATATAGCTTACGCCACCATCTCCAACCTTTTTAGTGCCTAAGTGTGCATATATATATATATATATATGTGTGTGTGTGTGTGTGTGATCTTTGTCCATAAGCATTTATACATGATAAATTTTTTTAAAATTTATTATTTTCTTCATAAAAAATCTATCTATTCAGTCAATAAATTGATCTATTTTTTTCTATATATGTTATATCTTACAAGTACCTAAAATTATTAATTACATGAGATTATGCAAAAAAATATTAATTATTTTTAGTACAAACCAAACAACATAAAATATTTTTAGGATCTCTTTCGAAGCGTTAATCAAACACCAGAAAATTAGTATAGTTAACATAATTTCAGTTGAAAATATTTTCTATCAAAACACACTTTATGTCAAACAAAATGCAGCCTAAGTATTACTAAAAGAGTGTTTTCCATGGTCTCATTATTATATATATATAATATAATATATATTATATATATATATATATATTATACATACTTTTCCTCTTCCAATATGTAACTTTGAAAGTAATTTAAGTAATTTGCTGACAAGAAAAAATCATTTTCTATTATTAATAAAAGCTAAATGGGATGCGTCACTAATTTTCTAGTAAAAAAAGAAAAAGTCTACAAATGTCATTACAAAATCTTAATTCATACCTTTTGGTATAACTAATTATAATTAACACAAAGAGTAGTACCTGTTGCGGGAAATCGCCATTCTCCATTTGAGAATTGATCAACAACTTTGCTGCACGATGAAGAGGAGTAGGGTCTCTCTCTGCCTATTTTGACATAAAATTTAAAATTTAAATTTTTGAAAAACATAAATGGAAAATTAGAATGATTTTAGGAATGAGTTAACTACAAAGTGCTTAAATTATGAAGTCACCTGCTGAGCATGAATTAGCCCCATCAAAGCCATCGCAGTTTGCACCAAATTTGATCGATTTCCTTCAAGAGGCACATATTCCTGTGAATCATGGACAAAAAATATGTTTATATTTTTGTTTTTGGAGAGAGTCTGAGATTCAAAGACAAGTCAAAACATTAAATCGTTGCAAATTTTCCTAAAGAAAAAAGATAGGAGGCTTCTTTCAGCATTTAAGAACTCTTCATAATTGCACTAACTAATTAAATTTAGGGACAATGAGGGCATAAGAAAGATTATTTGGACCTAAAATTTAGGAAAAACTTCACTTGCTCCTTCAAGTATCACACGTTCTCGAATTATCAAAATTTGCAATGTTAGTATCCTATGTTTCAGCCCCTATCGTTAGGGTTTAGGATTAAATCAAAGTGTAAACAGGTGAAATATATGTTCCGTCTACCCCTATTCGAATGACAAATAACCGCGTTCAAATGAGATCGCAACTAATTTTTTTAATTTTGTATTTTACTAGGTTTAGGACTCTATTTAATTTCTATATAAATTTATCTAAACAAATTAAATTCACCTTGTTCGGGCATGAAAGATAGCTCTCTCCCCAACCACCATCTTCGTTTTGTGTTTTGAGGAGAAATTGTACGCCTTTGCGCATAGCAAGACAATTATGATAAGTCTTGCCAGCAACTTCTAACCCTACGAGTGCAAACCAGGTTGCATATATGAAGCAAATTCCCCAACTTCCGTACCTGCAAATTAATTAATTAATTAGTGCTTGTGAAAAATAGGAAAATGATTCAAACGAATCTAATAACTCAACAAAGAAACATTACCATGAACCATT
This sequence comes from Betula pendula, assembly GCA_900184695.1. NCBI lineage: Eukaryota > Viridiplantae > Streptophyta > Magnoliopsida > Fagales > Betulaceae > Betula > Betula pendula. The sequence goes on from FXXK01000338.1 coordinate 410,117, forward strand.
AGGCATTTGTATATCTTCAAGGTACCGTAGAGCATTTGAGATGAAAATTTCGCATTCTTCTTTTCTGTGCCTTGGATATAATTTGTTGAACAAAACTAATGCTTGTATTGCTGATGAAGTGCACTCAACATACCTGAATTAATCACCCACTTTTCAATCCTTAATTAGAAACTTACGACGTAAAGAATTGTTAGAAAGAAAAGGTGAAAAGTCTTACTCATGCTCAAGGACAGTGCCCTCGAGAAATTCTACAGGATTAAGCAGCTGAAAAAGAAAAAAAAAAAAAAAAAAAAAAAAAGAGAGAGAGAGAAAGAGAACACCTTTGGTGAATCAAAAGAATAATATTGTAAAAGATTTCCACTGGCACTAACAATATATTATATTGAAGCATTTACCTCCAACCATGATGCCCCACCTGCAGGCTCCCAACCTGTCACGCCACCGTTTTTACTCTGCAATGTATAATTCATAAGATGGAGCCTCTTTTATAATCATATACTTCAAGAAAAAAGGAAACAGAAGTCTATCACTTTCCCAAAAGGAATCAACGATCATGTAGAATAGTAGAGAAGAATCTCTAGAATCGTTTCTCTTCCTCTTCTCCTATTTTTTTATTTTTTATTTTTTTTATTTATATAACTTCGCTTACTCTCTTGAATTGTCATTCTTTTTGTAATGTTCCCCAAAAGTTCAAAACAACTCAATTGTAAGAATTTAGGCATTGGTAAGGATTTAACGGAATTTGCAAAAATATTTACGCTTGAAAGCCTAGTATTTATTGTGCAACCTGAGTTCATTAATGCCTTTGGCAAACACCCTTTGAGTTTCCAAGAAAAATCACACACAAAGAAAGAAAAAGAGTGCAAGGCGCGAAAGAGCCTGAGTAACGCCCCAAAGCACACTGGCTGCACTCATTAAATGACAAGAAATTCAAAGGTCCCATGATGAGGCCTAGACTGAAGTACCCCTAGCGGGCTTGTCTAATCTCTGGGCTCAATCTCCCTATCAGAAAGAAGAAAGAAAAATGCGAAAGCAAGTAAAGCAAACGACAAGTATTAAAGCGGCAAAGGGATTAAAGACAACAACAAACCAATTCTTTATTAGTTAATACAAGAAGTTTGGATGAACAAGCAATATGCGTAACTGCTAAGGAGGAATCCTATTGCTACTTCCAGGTGCAGTCCCTGTCCCATCTCAAGCCTCTTTAGGAGGTACATCCTCGAATAGTTGGCAGGACCATAACCTGGTAGCATCTGGCAACTCTTCCAGCCCAATCATTTTAAGCTCGCTCAAAGCCCTAGGGTCGGGTTCAATGTCGTGCACGGTGATAGTTAGAACTTGGTCTCGCGACTCGTCATCCGTCGCAATTGCTCGGAGGGTGTCGAACCCCCACGCAAACCCATGAACCTAAGCACGGTTCCTAACTTTGTAAACATGCCCAAGTTGGCATTTGTACCTTCGCGCTTTTTCATACTCGTCGCGTTGTTTCAACAAGTGTCGTTCTGACAAGGTAATAGCGTTGCCATCCCATATTCGAAGGTCAGTAACCTCCTTACCTAGAACTCTAACCTTGCCAATTTCTATTAGGAGACGGCTCTGGGTGTCCTCCAGTTCCTTCCGAACAAAGTTACTGTCGGTCTCTACAGAAGATAAATTGCGCGACAGGTTCGCTATTCCGCTTTGTATCTTGCAATAAGCCCCTTTTGCTCATTGACAACCCCCTGTAGCCACGACAAGCGGTCAAATAACTCATACTCCACTTCTGCCACCTTCACGAGTTTAGCCCCAAGGTCGACAGTCGTGCTCTCGAGTTCAAACTTGGCGATATCAAGCCTGAAAACTTCGGAAGTCAATTCGTCGATCTTTAGTTCCCTGACATCAACTGTCGAACAAAGCTGGTCATACTCTGAAGACCTTTCCTCGAGGACTTCCTGCCTCCTAAGGGCTTCTAAAAGCTCTTTATCTCGATCTTTCGATCTCTTCACTAGTTCAAGGTTCTGAGCCTCTAGAACCATGACCCTAGACCGAGCCCTCGAAAGTTCGTCACCACAATCTTCTAAATCCTTCGCCAATCTAAGGTTCCGAGCCTCCGAAAGCTTGCTCTCCCAAACTTCTAGCTTCCTCATCAACTCAAGGAAAAGATCCTAAATGGAACACAGGCGCCTACCAAGTGAATTAGCAGCAACTAAAGAATCCTGTAAAGTTGAATAAAGTCAATATAGGGTTCAAGTTATGGGAACCTAAAACCGGTAAAAGCAATATTCTGTACCTCGAGTCGGTGACAAAAAGTACGGATCAGATCTTCATGAGACTCGATCATTTCTCACCACGTGGAACCACCTGGAGGAGTAGTCTCGGGCACTGAACCTTCGCGTTGGCAATCGCGAAAGGTACCAGAACAGGAAGGGGTTTCGCCGGCGGTGGGTTCAGTCTTAGGGGGTACTCGCCCCAGATACTTCCTGCTGCAAGTGCAAAGCCTGCATCCTGAGGCTTGGACACATCTCGAGCATCATGAGAGTTCCGAACCCCAGAGGTATCAGCTCCTCCGCCCATAGTGGCGGTAGCAAAGACAAGTTCAGCTTCCTTAGCATTTGAGCCGCAATGTCCTCGGCCTTGGGCAATTCGAGGGCAACAGTGACGTCCCGAACCTCAAGGACAGTATCTACCCCACTTGTAGCCGCATTTGCTTCAACCTCCCTAGGAGCCAAGATTGGTCCGGCCATCTCTACCTGAACGATGGTTCCGCCTGGCAACATCGGTGAAGCTGTCGACGGCGAGATTGGATCTCCTCCTTCCTTTTCGCTAGGGAGCGTCTCTTTGGGGGCCGATTTTGAGCTGGCCCCCCTAAAGGTAACCTTAACGCGCCGAGATGAACCTTTTAAGGGGTTCTCTTCAAGAAGCGTTGTGAACTCGAATTTTTCCAGCTTTCTTTTCTCAGAAGAAGGGGAAGAATCCCTATCCATCAACTCTTCCGAAGCCTTGCTTTTAAGTGATCGGGACCCTCTCGTCAGACGAACATTATCCTTGTCCTCAGTTGAGCTGTCATCTAAAACAACCAGACCCTCTGTGAGGGGGGAAGCTTGCTCCCCTTCCGAGCTTTCCACTTTAGATGAAGCTAAGGAAGCTGCCCCTTCAGCAAAAGAAGTAGACGCCTCGGTTTCATCAATAGGCGCGGGGTCGAGGTCTCGTTTTGCGAGCCTGGAGCCCATTTTTTCCTTTCTTCTCAGGCCCGAAGAGCATGTCAGGAACTTTGGTCATCGTCGCACATCTATGCTCGAAATAGCCCAAATACTTTTGTAACAAAGCAAGGCAAAGCAAAAACCCTAAGTTTGATTCCTTACTTTTTGCCTTCAGATGCTTCAGGGACCAAGCGACAATCTAGTTAACTCTATCGTCAGCCCTCTTTATGATAAAAAAAACCCTTATGCCATTCTCAGTACATGAAAAAAAGGGTTTTGGGGGGTAACTGTAGGGAATCGGGCCTGAAAAGATAAGAGCCCAATCCCGTTTGCTAGCCCATTCAGTTAAGGAAGGTCATGATCCGTAAAGGATCGGCTAGCCTTCTAAAGTTCGGTATTGCTCTTAAGAGGCTGAACCAACTTTGGTTCTGTTTCTCGAGAAGAGTCATAATGGAACTTGATGAGGAAAGGACAAGGTTTAAAAGGACGTGCATTTAAGGAAGCCGACCTCGAGTCACACGCTCTTGTATCTCTAGGGCACACCAGCCTCAAGGACGTGATGGATGTGACATGTGAACCGCGATTTGGACACCGTGGACCAATACTCGATCAACATCTGACATATCCTTGACTAATCAATACAAGCACCGAGGGAGAAGAGGTAACCTAGGGGCCCACAGCATGAAGCTCATTAAATGAGCTTCAAGGAACACGTCATTGGAGATAAGGAAAAAGGAGCACGTCAAACAGGTAAGTAACACAAAAAGCTGAGAACTACATCCATAGATCTTTCTTTCAACAAAAAGAGTTGAAAATTGACTTTGACATCGGAGCTATCCCCCACCGACCAACCCTCGCAAGCTTTTATGTCTAATTGTTCTTTGTTTGCAGATTGACATGCCACCAAGCTCGGAAACTGTCCTTATACCATTTACACTATAGTTTTGATCTTGTGTACTTGCGAGTAAAACGTACAAATAAAAGCCTATTATTTATGTGGATATTTGCACAACAGTAGCTCTTTGTGTAAACACAAAATACTTCAAATACATAGTCATAGTGCAATCTAATTCTGACCTGCAGTGAAAGTATGACATTGACTGCATCATATAGCCGCACAGGATCCATTTTCTCACCGGCAATTTCTGATGGAAGCGTAGATAGCAACAAACAACACTGAAATACAAGAGAGTTCAATAACTAAGCAACATATTTAAATGTGGATGAGGTTCACCCTTAAATAAAGTATAGTGGAACCAGAAACTTTAAATTAATTAGTTACCTTTAAAGCTTCTGCAGTGCAATCAGAGACTTGCCAACCTTGATCTTGTTCAGAGAAAGTCCATCCCCCTTTAGAAATGTGACGAAACATGCTTCTAAAGTTGCCAGAAGGGTTATCCTTGACCTTCCCAATTTAAGGTGGATTAAAAATTAAGGCCAAGTAGGAAATGAAAAGGATCTAAAAACGTGTAAAAGCAAACTTGATACATATATATGTATTTTAATGATTGTGTGAAAAACCTGGGATTTCCTTAAAAAGTCGTATCCTTTCATTAGTGTTTGTCCAATTTCATCACTAAGATCAGTGGCAAGCAAAGCTTGGATGGCAAAACTAGTATCCCAAACCTGGCCAGCATTAGTCTGCATATGTACGTATATATAGGAAGTAAGAAACTTTGGAACGCAACTCATCATTTCAAACAAAAACTATTTGTAAACTGCTATATATACAACTGTCATATAATTGTGATGATGTGTCAGAGAAAATCAGCCCTTAATTGTTGATTTAATAGCTGATTTTTACTATCACATCATCAAGTTGTATAACAGTCGTATATTAGTCTACTAAGAGTCTGTTTAGGATTGGATTAAGAAGCTTAAAAAGTACTTGTAGTACCTCGAAGGCTGTGCCAAACAAAAAGTTGATCTGTTTGGTAAAAAATTTCAAAAGTACTTTTTTGACTTTTTTACCCTAAAAATAACCAAAACACACTTTTGGAAAAAGCTTAAAAATGAAGTTTTTTTAAACAACTCTTTTTGGCTTTAAAAGCTTTATTTTCCAATGCAAGCTCATAGCTCTAAGAGACTGTTTGAGATTGCGTTGGGAAATAGAACTTTTTAAATTTTCTCAAAAGTGTGTTTTTACATTTTTTAAAGTAAAAAAGTCAAAGAACTAGTTTTTTAGTTTTTCACCAAACGGACTAGATTTTTGTTGGCACATATTTTTATGTACTAAAATTATTTTTTTAAGCTCTTAAACGTAATCTCAAACAGACTCTAAACAACATTACTTTTAACTTGGGAATTGAAAGAATATGCAATGTTATCAAGAGTACTTAAGAGAGAATTTTTTGAATGAATTAAACATGAAATAAAACTGTAATTTCTCAAGATTCTGTGATAGTTGTGGCTAATATCTACTAACCATCTTCATTCCATCTTCTCCAATCCATAAGAAATCATGTATCCTAGCAAGATGCTTCTTAAATTCATCTCCATGTGGATCTTCATCCCAACAAGCGAGCATCACTAATGGCTGTTCAATTCAAGTGGCATATATATATATATATATAAGAGTCTTAAATATCCTTCATTATAACTACTCCATCTTCCTTTTAAATATAAATAGTGTTACCTTTTCCCCCCCTCCAATGGTAAGATACCGACTATTCTCATCTTCGTAATGAATGTTTTTCATGGCAACTTGAAGAGCATTATTTCTCAACTTGTTAAAAGGCCAAAAAGTAAGAACAGGCTCAATGAGTATGTAAAGACTATCCCAAAATAAATCTTGCATCCAAGTTTGAGAAGAATAGAGAGTATCCTCCTGCATGCATGCGTACAACAACAATTTCACATAATCGATCATTTTCTTGTAGATAATTAATTAAATTTTTAAAGACAATGGTATATATGCAAAGCATTCATAATTAGTGAGCTCACCTTTGCACATAAGTGGCGTGCTCTCCACCAATTAATACTATGGTAAGGTTGAATGTAGAGCTCTTCTCTCAATCGTAAAATGAGAGGTGTTATGGGGCCAACAAACCTCTTCCCGTACAAATATGACATAGGTAAATAAAGCATCCGAATATGGCACCACAATTTTGCTGCATATATATATGGGATATAAAATAAGAAAGGGAATGCTAACAATCGGAAAGGCTATTTTAGTATGAGCTAATTCCAATACCAAGATGGGGAAAGGAAAAGCTTGCTAGTTCTTGGTGCATTTTGATATTAGTAATATTTGATTAAATTTGGGTATTAATAATGAAAATAATTGGGTTAATTGAATGAAAATGATGAGAGTTTGATGGGTTAATTAATGAGGAGTTATTGAGAGAAAAAATTTAACTCTAAACTAGGATTCACTATAATTTTAAAGAAAATTGTAGATTCTCATATTAATTATGTGAAATTCAAGCCGTTCTTTGCATCGAACGGCTTGAAAAATGTTACCTAAAGGTGGCATGTTACCGATGCAGCCAAATTTATTTATTTTTCATTCTAAAAGGCTTTTTCTTTACTTTTGAATAAACGCTTCTTCTTTAGTAAACCAAAAAATAGTTTTTAGCTCAAAACTTTTTTATGACATAAAGTGCAAGAACTTGAAGAAAATATACCCAATTATTATTGGTACATGTCACATTTTTAATAGGTAGGGAATTCTTATCCATGAATTTCACATACAAAGAATGCCATGAATTCACATAATATGAGAGAATCTACAATTTTTTTGAAATTATAGGGAATCATTATCCGTATTATTAAGATATCAATATGGAAGGTTGACTAATCATTTCTCAGTTAATAGCTTATATTTACTTACCATTTTTTAATTTAGAAATTGATTGGCCACTAATCCACTAAATGGACTATTTAGTGAATTATATGTGATGGCACCCCCATTGGCCAAAGAGGTGGCTCGAGCTACATCTTCTTATTTTTTTTTAAGTGTAGGTTTAATTTATATATTATTATTATTATTATTTTCCAGCTTTTAATTTTATATCTTTTTATTTGGGGCCATTTATGTCATTTTACAAAATTTAACATTTCAAAAAGAGAATATTCTGTTTGGTTTAACAAGATTCCCTAACAGCAGGGCAAAAGGTAACAAAATGATAGTCTATAGGGGTGATCTGGTCAGAGTGTCAGTTTAAGGGCGCATAATGAATATGCGTGGTAGTTCATCGGGGAAAAGGTAATTACCCCATTTTTATATATTTAATTATAAAGATCTCCTCAAGTTATGTGAATTCAAGCCTTTTTTTGCATCTAATGATATGAAAATGCTACCTATTGAAAATGTTGAAAATACGAATTGAGTATAGTTTCATCAGGTTCTAACACTTTATGTCATAAAAAGACTTTGAGCCAAAAACTGGTTTTTGGTTTACTGTAAAAGAAACGTTTATTCAAAAGTAAAGAAAAAGCTTTTTGGAATAATTTTTTTTTTTTAACTACCTCGGTATCATGCTACATTTTTAATATGTAACATTTTTTAAGCCGTTTGATGCAATGAATGACTTGAATTCATATGAATTTAGAATAGAGTAGATCTTGATCCTATTTTTATCTCATAATACTGACGTGGTAGTCCCAACAAATCCTTAAATCTTTTTCTTTTAACAAGGACTGATTCAAGGGTTGGTTGGGACTACCACGTCAACATTATAAGATAATTGTAGGATAAAAATGTATTTTCTAGCATTAGTCTTCTATTATTATCAATTTAACCAACACTAGTAACAACAATAATGCTAAATATTATATCCTCATTCCACTGAACTGATGTGGCAGTGGCCATTAGCCTATGATTTATTTTTATTTTTTTCAATAAGAGCTGATCCAATGGCTAATGGGTACTGCCACATCAAGCGAGTGTGATAGGAGTGTAATAGTAAGATGTGGGTGAGATGAAGATGTAGTACAAAAGAAGCATTATTACTCTTAGTAGCAAATTTAAATGTATCAAATACTACATTCCATCCCACTCGGCTGATATGCAGTGCCCATCAACCATTTTCTTTCTTTTTTTTTTAATAACAAAAAAAATTGAAATTTTCATGTGCATTGCCACATCAACCCAATGTAATGGATGTGTACGTAATATATAATCTCATTCTTAAATAAAATAAATAAATAACTGTAGGAGTGTTTGAAACTTTCAATTTATCCTAGCTTAACCAACATGAGAAATGATAAGTGTACAAAGATTTTTGTATAAAAACTTCTTACAAAATGAGGTGGCACTAAATGATTGGGTAGTTCAAAATTTGAATTTATCTCTTACCCAATCATTTTGTAAGAAATTTTTGTACAAAAACTTTTGTACACCTAGCATTCCTCAACCAACATTGATGTTTAGCTTGTATGCCTATTGAAATAGATACTATAGGAATTAAGGCCTGTTTGGGAAGGGAATTTTTTTTCATCTAACTCAATTATTCTCAAAAGTCAACTTTCTTACTCAACTTATATTTATTTAACCCACCCAACTCAAAAAATAATATTAAAAATTATATAAAAATTCTATTTCTATTTTAAAAAAATAAAAATAAAAATTACTCAAGGGTGGCTTGGCCACCCCCGAAATGTTTGGGGGTGGCCGAGCCACCCCAAACGCTGTGTGGGGGTGGCTCGGGAAATTTTCGAGCCACCCCCACACGTTTGGGGGTGGTTCAAAACCACCCAAATTTTTTTTTTCTTTTAGTTTTTTTTTTAAGGAATTAAAATATAATTTTTTATTCATTTTTACATATAATTTTTTCAAATATATTTACCTACTCAAACATTTTTTCTCTAAACCATCCAAACATCATTCTAATTTTTTTCTCCTCAGTATCTGTAAAGTCAACAAAGAATCAAATAAAATTGAATAAAAAATTGAACACTCAAACGAGCCCCTTAGAAATCCAGAAAGAATAGGAAATGTTGCAAACCAGGATCAATCGGAAGAAAATGATGAAACATCCAAAACTCTGGGGGAATCGGATTGCATCCATACCAATCATAAACACCAAGTATCTGCAGTAAAATGAATTGTCATTCGGAGCCAATAGTACTAATAATTAACCTCTTGACTCGGGGAAAAAAAAAAAAAGGTTTCATATATATATCTATATATAAGCTGAAGCTTTCAAGAGAATAGGTTAAAAGTTCGATAAGTAGCAGCCTAAAATATATTTATTAGGAATTTTTTTGGTATCCTAATATTAATAGGTCAAATGTTATTAATGGTTAGATGAAATAAGGGAACAAATAAATACAAATCATGTGTCAAAAAATTCAAATAATATTGAGGAATTTATATAAAACCAGAAGCCTTCAAGAGAATAACACGTTTTCTATTTTTGAATATACAAATTGTGTTATATAATCTTTTATTTTTGGCTAAATATTTGTAAAAAAAAATAAATTTTTTCTTAAAATAGTATTATATGATAAACTGTTTAAAATCGTAAAGTGTCACGTTGTCAAAGAAAATATCTTGCCAAAGAAAACAAAAAGGCACAAACGTCTTGGCTAATAGAGGATTGTGTTTTCGTTACACTTCGAATTCCTATGTGTTAGAGTTCAATCTCCTTTTGTTGACAGTGTATATTTGGTTTTTCTATTTGTATTTAGTTTCTAGTATTTCTCTTTGGGACTTGATATCAGCAAAGCATCAATTCAAAATGATGTCTTTTTCTTTTTTTTTTAAAAAAAATTATATAAGTATTTTTTTTAAAAAAAAATAATTATTATTATACGAGGGTTTTTTTTTAATATTTTATTTTTGTACGTAGATTAAGATGAAAAAATCGGAGAGTGCAGATCAATTCATAGAGGTATGAATAGATTTTCCTCTCTTTAAATCTAATTTTGTTTCTTATAATTTAATCATAGTATAATTGTTTTTAATTAGAACATTTTTGTTTATTTTCTCCTATTTGTAATGTGTTTTAAGATGGAAAAATTTGCGATAATTTGTAAGTTTTACAATCTGTTTGGCTACTGAGATAGTTAATTAAGGCAACAAAATTGAAGAGAATGTGTATTTTTATGTGTTATATATGTATTACCGAAAGCCAAATCTTTCCCCAAGATGATATATGGGTTACACCACCACGGTCGAGAATCCACTTTCGGGCCCTCACACAAGCATCACAATCAACTCCTTCTCCAAGTATACGCATACAAACGTAGTGCAAACTTGTACAATACATACTGCTGTGACTCTCTATGTGTAGTCCCCACCCGCCATCTTCGTTCTGTAGTTAACTTACAAAATCAATTAGTTCACATTTAATTAAATAATAAATCCTAGCTAAAATCATACAATTAAGAAAATAATTAATGTACCTGATGATTGTATATATGTCGAAGGACTTCTTTGCGATGTTCTGCAGTGAATATAGTATTAAGATGCCCTGTAATGTATAGACACAAGATCTGCATTTTTTGGTTTCATTTTGTTTTTCCCCAAAAAATTGATAGCAGTTAGAAATTGCATCAAGTATATGTATATTGCAGTGTAAAATATTTGTGACTTATCCAATTCAAAGATTTGGTTGGAATTAGATGAACATAGTTCATGAGTAATAAACCTAATTATTCTAATTAATAAAATTCTCTCCTATATTGTATTTTAGGTGTTGTTATATATTTGTTTCTAAATTAAAGAGATTAATATATTCGTTTAGTTTTTTATGCATGCATATATATGGTGAGTGTTATATATATAGGATTTATCATGCATATAGAGGGGTTATACATTATTAAATTAATGAGTGAATTGAATGTTGGAAGCTACAAACATCTATTGTAGTATATATATAAATATATACCCATGTAAACAAGTCATTGTAGTAAATTTGAATAAAAGCATGAAAACCTCTTAAGTTCTTTTTTTCCTCTCTCTTAATTAGTGTGTGTCCGTGTGTGTGTGTGAGAGAGAAAGAGTTCTCCAATATTGTTCAATAAAGAGATGTTGATGCTGAATATATATATATATAAGAGATGAAGAGAACTTACAAAGGGAGGAAAGAGAAGCGATGCGCCAGAAATTTCAGCAGGCCAATGGCCGTCGCTGGCCTGCAAAGCTGAAAAGAAGTGGGCAGCCCTCCTCAATGTGGCTGTGGCAGTTTCATATGTAATTTCCTCACCATCATTAACCTTCACTTGGGGAATTGTTTGCTTGAAATTTTTCTCTCTTAAAAACTGCATTAATTATAGAAAAGAGTAATGTTAGAAACTACATTTTTATTGCACAACTATTTCACAATACTGACGTGGTAGACCCAATCAACCTTTAGACCAATTAATACTTATTAAAAAATAAAAAACATCTAAAGATTGAATAAAACTGTCACGTCAGCATTGTAAGATACTTGTAAAATAAAAAAAATGGTATATAACATTATTCATTATAAAAAGATGGTGGTTAATTAAACAACCAATGAAATTAACTGATTAGGAGTTATAACTAGCTCAAAAATCTTAAGTTCAATTGAGTTACAAGTTTCAAAAAGAGCTTCTAGCTAGTATCATGCCATTGGCGCATCATTTTTTACAAGCGAACGATGTATATAATACTAAGGGAAAAATCATATTTAATCCCTAAGTTTTCATCTAATTTGAATTTAGTCCTTAGATTTTCAATTTTAAGAATAAGATCCTTAAATTTTATTCAAGTTTTGAAATTGATCCATCTATCACTTTACCGTCAAAATTAACGACTTTCTATTTGTCACGTGTGTCTCATTTGACACGCCAAGATCTATATCAACATCAAAGTTAATGGTTCTTATTTTAATGCTACAAATCTAGAAAATTAATATAACAAAGAAGATTGTTATTGTTTTTTAAGTTGGGCCTTTTGTTTTTTGTTTCTGTTTTTTTTTTTATGGATGAATTGGTGTTTAATGATATTATTAATATTAATATTAGGTGTTGATATGAACGTTAGCATGTGAATTGAGATACAAGTGATATATGACAAATCATTTTTTTTTTAATGGAAAAGTGATAGAATGATCTATTTAAAATCTGGGCAAAACTTAGGGACCATACTCTTAAAATTAAAAACTCAAAACCTAAATTCAAATCATATAAAAACCTAATGACTAAATATGATTTTTTCCTGATATTAAATCACCATTTATCAAAAAAGTTTTAACCGATAAGAACTAGTAAATTTAATCATGAATCAATACTTCAACATATAAAAGGTGTAAGCAATGAATGTCATAAAAATTATTGAAGGAATTATAAGCTTTTGAATCTTTTCCCTATTATATATACACTTGTACAGGGGCGTGGTGCCCCTGAATTCTCAACCGAGGGTGGACATTACAGGGGTGGAGCCTAGTTTGGAGGAAGTTTTTGGCCGGCAAGAGGGAGGCGTTTGCCCCTCTTGACCCCTGCCGGCGGATATGTGGTTTGAATTTAGAGTGAGGGTGCATGAAGTTTTATACACCACACGACACCCACATATATCCTATCTCTACTGAAGGGTTTGGATTGCTAGCTGCCAAAACCAAACTATCGACTAAACTGTACGTTAGGGTACAGATGTATTTAGAGTTGGATTAGTTCTTCACTCTGTTTGGCTTTTGTTTATCTATTTTCAAGTGTTGCTCCTTTTCTTGATCATTTGTTTTCCTCCTGCAATCTCCTGACCACAAAAATGGCAAAAGAAAAAACAGCTACTATGTCCTTTCTTTTTTTTTTTTTCCTAATTGAATAGGAAAAAGAGCTACAGGAAGCTACTATGTCCTTTCATAAACAAAAACCATTATAATATGTCCTTTAGGTTTTTAGATAAGTACATATTTACTTTCATAAGAAGATAAAGTAATGTCAACTTCTTGAATCTAGTTCTTCTATCCATAAAAATAAAAAAAGGACTAACTTCACATACACCATCTGAAATGTCACGACTTTTACAATATTTCCCTAAAATATCTTTTAATTTAGTGTATTCAAATTTAAATTTTTTTTGCAATGTCCTCATTTGTTAGGCAATTTTGTTAAATCCGATGGCAAAAGTGGTGAAATAACCTTTATGCCCTTAAATTTTTTTAAAATTATAAATTTACCCTTAATTTCAAATAAAAAATTATTAAAAAAAAAATTGACCCAAACGTGAGTTTTGACCCACGTTTGGGTCATTGGGTCACCAGACCCACGACATAGTCACCACTAGACCCCACCGTGGGCTTGGTCGTGACCCAGCCTTGGATCGCGGGTAACCCACATTTGGGTCACCTTGTGACCTAACGTGGGTTTGGTCGTAACCCAATGTTGGTCAAGTCATGACCTAAGGGTCTTTTTTTTTTTTTTTTACAAAAGAAATTAAAATTTGAAAAAATAAAAAAATCGAAGGATTTAGGTAATTTAACACCCCTCCATTGGGATTTAACTAAAAATCTTAAAGGAGGGAAGACACTGTAAAAATCGTAACATTTCAATAGTGTAAGTAAAGTTATTTAAAAAAAGAATGTTACACCGTGGTGAGGTGAGTTCAGTTTTAAAATTTATTTGGCCTAAGAGCTAAGACATGATGATACCAAGGCTTGGATGGAGTGCAACTACCACAAGGTTCTCCGATCACCTCAGTTTGTTACGTTGAGTGCACCTAATTAAAGCTAATCAGATAGTCCAAAATGACTCAACTGCAGCCGCGATTTTAGAACAGGTCTTTTGAGATTACACACATGCAACACCATGCATACAAGGTATCCTTGTATGCAAATGTTTTAATCCTAGGATTTACTTCTATGCAATATTAATAAACGGAACTCTTTCGATTTTGTTGCGTTTAGTTTTCCTCGATTCTATTCCTACGCGGATAAAAGTTTCGGTTGAAAACGAAAAACAATTTAAAGATAGTGAGAGAAGAGGATGGAAGTATATATATATACCTGCATTCGCCATAGGAGGTCGCTGCAGGGCTTGATTCTATGGCGATTCTTGTAATAATTCTGACGGGCCTCTTCAACCTCGACTCGCTCTTCAGGTGTACCAGCATTTGCGTCAAACTCCCATGTTTGTCTCCCCACGAAGTTGTTTGTGCTTGAGAGGAAAGAGTCATTGCCACCCTTTGCAATCTTCAGCCTCCACATTCTTTTGCATGCACAAAACAATGCCGCTTCTTAATTTACATAACTTGGTAGATATAAATAAGTATGCACTTCTATAAAAAATAGTGTAGACTCTTGTCCTATTGTAGTTTGTATAGGCTTCTATAGTTTTTTTGGTTAATATAAGAGTAATGTTAGACATCATATTTTTATTCCACAACTATTTTATAATACTGATGTGGCTATTTCAATCAACCATTAAATCAGTTATTGTTAAATAAAAAAATTTTTTAAAAAAAATCAAGGGTTAGTAATTAGAACTGCTACGTCAATATTATGAGATGATTGCAAAATAAAAATGTGGTTTATAGCATTACTTTTAAAATAATACTTTATTTTATGGGAAAAAAAATTGTAGAATCTTGAAAATGTGCATGCCTTGAAGTTTGGCCAATTAACAACATTCAATACAATTAATACAAACATTAAGTACGTATGGTTGGATCACCAACATCTCATCAAGGCCAATTGATTGTTAGGCTACTTTAATTCCCTAAGAGTATGATTGGCAAAGGATTTGGGTTGGAGTTTGAGGGTTTTTGAGTTTTGATGTGATATAAAGTAAAAAAAATGTTGTAAATTTTTTGTATGGAAAAGTGAAAAAAAAAAAATTATTTTTTAGTGAGTATTTTATTTGAATAGTAATAAAAAGTATTTGATGTGATATAAAAAGTGAAAAAAAGTTGTTAAAAAGTGTATGATGTGATATAACAAGAGATGAAAAGTTGATTGCTGGGGTGGCCGGGGATGGCGCGCCGCCATCCCCAGCCACCAATGGGGGTGGCTACTGCTAGCCACCATAAAGGGGTGGCGCGGCAACCACCCCTTTCATTTTTTTTTTTTAAAAAAATTGATTTATGAGTTTTTTATAATTTTACATATTTTTGTTTTTAATAATATATTTTTTTTATTAGAAATGATACGTGCCGCATTCTTATTGGTCTGACGTGACAAACTGACGGTTTCAATTAAAATAGCTGACGGAAAATGCATTCAGAGAGTGATTTGTTATTTTAACATACCTC
>FXXK01000339.1:0-90655 GCA_900184695.1 Betula pendula
TCTCCTTTGGGCTACTGCAAAGAAAATACCCTTATGGATATTAATGCAGGAGAGGGCACAAGCAGGCCCTTTCAGCTGTTGAAACTGCCAACCAGTTTTATCCATCTTCAAAGTTAATCTTAGAAGGTGACTCCCTTGGATGACCATCACAGCTCTGAGATAATACACAATTGTTGTACAGAATTGGTGCATCTAGTGGCTATTATTGCTGATGTAATTTTTCGTTTATTCTTCTTTTTCTTCTGTGGTCTGCGACCAAGGTTTTCTAGGGTATTAATCTGCCGGGACACATTATTTAGTTTTGCCAACATGGGCCGCTCTCTCATAATGTTTATTGGAAGCATTCCCACGCTCTCTATCCTTTCTACTCAGCTGTACGAATCAAGAGTGTGACATGATCCACCTTGGATCTTTCCCCTTTCCCAATATTGCTGTATAAAAAAAAAAAAAAAAAAAAAAAAAAAAAAAAAAAAAACACGTCGGGGGTTTGGTATTCACGGTCACAAATGCATTTCGGTCTCATTACTTATTGCTTGTAAATATAATGAATTGTAAAAAGACCCATAAATCCATTCTAAAAAATTCTATCATGAATTACTTTTCATTGCCTACAAAAAACCATTATAAGTGGCGCATGACTCTCTTGGGTTTTCAAATTTCTCTTTAAAAGTTAAATATATATGTATTTTTAAGGATAAAAATTAGGCTTCATCTTTATCAAAAATAAGTTTAAACTCTTATTCATATTTTGGCCCCTTCATATGAGAAATTTTCATTCATATTTAATTTTCTTTTAAATAAACTTATTATTTATTAAGTTTTTTATTAATTAATTATTATTATTATTAATTTAATTATATAATCTACCCTTTTTTTTTCAGATAATACTAAGGTAGATTTTTATTACCTGTCCATATTACTTACAATTTGGGTCATTGCTACTGAGTCATATGATATGATTCACACCTTGATGGGGATTGGGTCAGTGGTACTGTGTTGAAAAAATCTATCTACCTTAGTATTGAAAAAAAAAAAAAAAAAAAACTTTTATTTTCCTACTTTGGGTCAGTGGTACCAGGTCAATTTGTAGCTTAGCAAGCTCAACAATCCACCTTAGTAAATTGTACAAAATAACGTTTTTCTTCTTTTCATACCAATCGCGTTTTACAATGGAGTCGTGCTTGAATTTGATCCCCCAAATTCGAATTTCCTAATGATGAGAAGCTTTGATCATGTCAAATTTTTTTAATAACAATAGTTGTTTTTACTATTGATCATGACAATTTGATAAGGTCAGGCCCAGTACATGATCAAGGCTCCGTCTTGATCGAAGCCCTCTTATGCGAGTGATCATCATCGAGAAAATGACCTCGGCCAGAGAGAAGGCGTCATCAATCGGAATTACAGTCTCCAAGGACCTGACAAAGCCGGATTGGACGCGCATTTAATAAGATGCCCCTGCATCTAGTATAATCTAACTTTATCAGCCACAAAGAGTGTAAGCCGCAAAGGGAGAAATTCATATCTCGTCTCGATAATCTCGAGATATGTGAACCGCACAAAATAATGTGTCCAGCGTCACATTTAGACATGGCTGAAGAATCATTAAGAGCCAAAAGGAGAACGACAAGTGGGAACTAATCAGTGGACGAGCCATGATATACAACAGTCCATGTTAAAATGGACAGTATTTTAGTTTAGACTGGATGAGATTAAAAAAAAAATTAATTATTTTTTTAATACATAAAACCCATATAACACTGTTCATATGTCCGGACTGAAATACTGTTTATTGCAGCCCAGGCTTATGTTTATATTTACCGTCAGTGAACTATTGTTAAAGGCCGAACTATCAAAAAAGGAATATTCGACTTGTGTCTAACTTTTTCTTTGTTGTAGGATTTCTCAGTCATCGATTGGAAACTGTTCTAACACAATCAATTACTTTATTGCATATAAATATATGTGTTCAACAAACTACAAGTGAATGCTGCTATATTTTATTATTAGTATTATAATGTGAAACCCTTTCAATACATGATTATTTTGTGTACTCACTCGTATCAGGCAAATCTCAAACTCGTGCAAAGTCGCTATTTTTTATGTAAAGGAAAAAAATAAGTGAATCTCACAATTTTTTACGAAAAATTGCATATCAAAATTTCTTCTCTATTTGATTCCAATGTTCCAAATGTCTTCATAAATTAATTTATTGAGTTGAATAACCTTTATTTAATTTCATTTATAGGGAAATGTAAGATAAATCTTTGAGTAAGAGCGCCACATTTTTTTACTCCTTCACTTGGCCCAATACAATGCTATTTTTTATTTAAAATGTTTTTCTTACTAATAACAATTTTTTTACTTAATAATAATAATAATATTTTAAAAAAAAAAACAAAAGAGTGGCTACCAAGCCCCTTCAAAAGTGGTTGGGGTGGTGGATCACCACCCCCCGCCCATGAGGGTAGGGGTGTACAACCGGTTGCGGTTGCGGTTATTGCCCAATAATCACAACCGCAACCGGGACCCTGTTGCAGTTTCTAATAACTGGTTTTAATACTGATTATAAATCGGTTTTTAAATTGGTTATTAATTGATAACCAGTTTTGATGTTATGAGGCACAAAAAAATTTATTATTAATCACTTCTCATCGGCCTGCGTGAGCTTACATGAGTCAAATGTCAAAACCGTAATAATAGACTTTATTTTGTCCCACTAGTAAGCTTACCAATGTGAGAAGTATTACTCACAAAGGTTCAAGTAACCTTTTTATAGAAATAGGAGGTGAGAAAAGCTTTATTTATATTAGATGTGGAACAAGAAGGTGTTCATTTTTTATTTTTTCTTTCTCTTTTCTTCTCTTCTCTTTCTCGCTCTCTCTCTCACAAGACACAATGCTCCCTACTGCAAGGAGCTCAACAAGGAGCTTGAGCAAGCTCTCTACAGCAGAGACCTGCTGCATCTTCATGAGGGGGCTTCTCCTCATCAAGATGCCTTGAGAAAATTATATGTATAATTAATTTTTAAATATTATTATTATATAATTAATAATTATAATTATATATATAAAAACCGGTTATCCGGTTACCCGATTTTTCAAAATTAATAACCGCAATCGTAATCGGCCTAACCAATTATCCGGTTGCAGTTATTTCCCGTTTGTTCGGTTATCCAGTTATAAGCGGTTAATAACCATACCGCTTATACATTCCTATATGGGGGTGGCCGTTTGCCACTTCCAACTACCTTTGGGGTGGCTCGTGGCCACCCCAAGGGGTTGGGGATGGCTCACGAGCCCACCCCATGCGTTGGGGGTGGCCACGAGCCACCCCCAACCCCCTGGGGGTGGCTCCCAAGTGGCTCGCAACCACCCTCAACCTTATAGAGGGGTGGGCTCGCAACCATGACAACCACTCCCAACGCATTGGGGTGGCCAAAGGTGGCATACGGCCACCTTCATGGGCGAGGGTGGTGATCTGCCATCCCAGCTACCTCTAGGGTGGCTTACAAGCCACCCCCAACCAAGGCAGCCACCCCTTATTTTTCTTTTTTAAAAAAAAAAAAAAAAAAAAATTATTATTATTAGGTAAAAAAATTGTTATTAGTAGGAAAAACATTTTAAACAAAAAAAGCATCATTTTGGGCCAAGTGATTAACGACCTCAATATTTTTAAAACGGCAGACTGACGGGGAGATTAATTTAAAAAGCACAAAGACTGATAGACCTTATTTCTAAAATTAAAAAGTGAAGAAATAAAAAAATATGACACTCTCACCTAAAAATTTATCATACATTTACCCTTTATTTATTGGTGATTCAAGTCAAGAATATATTCCGTGTAACTCATTATGAATCTCATTTATCCATCCTATTGGTTGATGCATTAATGCCATGCAGGATATTGCATGTATTGAACCTGAAAAGCAGATGCTTTCATATACTATTATCCTCTCATTTCAAAGCAAATGGAGAGGAGCCGGTCAATTGCACTAACCCACTCCTTTCCATTTGCTTTGAAATAGAGAGGATCCTTTTCCTTGCAAGTTTTCTAATCAAAAGAAAACTCCATCTTCAAAAATAAAATAAAAGATTGTGCTATAGAGAGGTTTTTTTAAAAAAACAAAAAAAAACCAAAAAAAAAGAAGAAAGGAAAATAGGAGCAGAAGGGACCCACTACGAGAACCTCTTCAAATATCAAAATTTTCAAATATGAAATTTATCGACCATACAACTGTCATAATGTGATGATGTGCCAGTACAAATTGATGTTTAGATTAGTAAGAGTTTGCTAAAAAAAAAAAATTAAAGACTGATTTTTAATGTCACATTATTCTAATTATATAGTAATTAATAATTATATAGCAATTTATTAAATAGAGCGATAGGATTGTGACTAGAAATACTGATTCCAAAAGTTGGAATCTTTGTATTCTTGGTCTAATTAATCTCTCCTAGTCCCATTTCCTATATAGATGGGTTTATAGTAAGTACTCTTCACAACATCATCAGTAAGTTATTCTTCAAATAATGTTTCATTGAGTTAACTTGGTGTATGAATTCGGTAATGGTGATAATGTCGGATATGAGGATATTGTGTCTAATGGTTGTCTCATAAAACTTTAAGGATAGAGGAATACATATCCATTGGTTTCTTCATGAAAACAGAGTATATGATTAGAAAAATTGTAGCGTAGTGATCGCTGAGGAAGAAACGTGTTGTACGCAGGATGGCAGGGACGGAACTAAAAAATTTTCTCGAATGAAGCCGAAGTGTAAATGAGAAATATATTAAAATAAGGAGGCTAAATAATGGATGAAAAATATATTAAGATTAAATATTAAATCAACATATAAAAATAAAATTAGTATACATTCAGTATTAAGAAAATATAAGTAAAATATTACAATTTTCAATTTAATCACCTATTAAAATGGAACCCGACGTTCTCTTAGATTCCAAATATCATCAATGATTGAATATATACTAAATTTTGCTGCAATTTTTTTTTCGATAAACATCATCAAATAATCAGTTAAAAACTCATCTTCAATTTTGTTACTAAGCCAACCAAAGCACTACATTATTTCATGTGTAATGGCTATTGACTAACGGACAAATTTTTTATTCAATGAATAAATGTAAATTGTAATGAGATACACATAAGTGACATCACATATTAAATCAGGTGCACTAAATGTTAAAATAAAGTTAAAATAATGTGTTTGAGAAGAATATTATAGTTGTCCTCGTAGTGGTTTTTAATTGTAATGAGAAAACAAGAAAAAAGATATGTATTTTACTGAGACTTAAGAGGTCCAATGCAAACTAAAAATATTTGGATTAGTTTCAATGGGTTCGGACAAAATAGAAAGTTGAATTGCTTTATATGGGCTCAGGGCCAAACTAAAAACTTTCAACTTTAATACAAATTTAATAAAAAATTTCAAAATTTGGGGTGGCCATGGCCTACCTGTCTCTATCTAGGTCTATCTTTGCAGGGCAGCTTTATAGATTTTGAGATTTAAGAAGACAAATTTAAGGCTAAGTTTATTTCAACATAAAATATTTCTTAAAAATTACTTTTTGTTTTTTTTTTTTTCGGTGTTTGGTGCGATCGAAAATATTTTTTGTTTAATCAAAAAACATTTTTTAGTTTTGAAAAATGGTTTTCATTTTTAAATTTCGTAAATCATTTTCTAAGTTTAAGCTTCTACTTGTCAAACCGCCAGAAGTCGCCAGCTATTTTCCGTCATCACTCATTTTCCACAGATATGAGCCAAACGTCAAAAAATATTTTTTCAAGAAAATCATTTCGTTGAAAATGTTTCCGATAGAAAATATTTTACATCGAAATAAACATAGCATAAATGATACATTTTTTATATCTAAATATTGATTTTAACTTTTAGTTTATTTTTTTATTTAAAAATCATTTTATGTCTGTATGGTCAGCCCAGTTCAAGCTTGGCACATGTATTGTATGTATGAGCACATATCAAACGCTGCGCTCAAGTTCTACATTAATTAGTTGGACTCATTGTTAACGAGTGCAATTTTAAGATATTTAAATGATAACCAAATAAAAGTTCCTCCGGCCAAAGAATTGATTAAACGAATATTAATCTATCAGAACAAGCAGCAGAAAATAACTTTAACATACCTCCAGGCTCCAGCTAGCTATGATTATTCAATTAATTTGAAGCAGAAAAATTAAACCCAAAGCAATTTTCTAGAGGGGATTCTTTTAGCCTATGCTAATTTTGCCTACAATGGCATTAATTTTCTCTTTTATGTGAACAACTAGTTTTTTTTTTTTTTTTTTTTTTTTTTTCAAAAAAAGAAAAAGAGAAAAGAACTAGTTAATCTAACAACAGTTTTTTTTTTTTTAAATGAAATTAAAGTAATTTCCTATTTATTTTCTCCAAGTTTCATTTTGCTAATCTTACACCCATCAAAGGCGGAGGTTTCTGTTTCAATGATCCAATTTTCTCTTTTAGCATTTCCCTATTAAGAAAACAATGCGTTATGTTTTTACCCCAATTTCACTAATCTTGTCCTTAAATGCCATTTTCCCAACCCTTGGTGCGCCACAAGAAATTACACAAATGGCAAGCCATGAATTTGATATCATGTTGTTGATATGTTTTCTTTGGAGACTTTGTGGGAGTCATATGATCACCCCGGTTGATAAAATCCGAAGCTGAGTATGGCGAAATAGAGGAGGTGTGCTAGTGATTTGGTGCAATGAAAGGCACTTTGGACTCCGTTTGTTTCGGCGACAAAATGATTTCTAAAAATCATTTTGTGTTTTTCTAGTACTTGGTAGAGCAAAAAATAATAAGTCAACGGAAACTATTTTTAAATTTAAGCCGAAAAATCTTTTTTAATTTCTGTAAACTATTTTTCGAGTTTAAGTTTCTCATTTTCAAAGAATTGGACTACAGCCAAAACACCACCAAACCCCTCCGAAACTTGTTCGAGATTTAGTTGGGACTTGCCCAGGACATCACCGAGACCTAGTTGGGACCTGCACGGAATCCAGCCGGGACACCATCAGGACTCGCCTGGGACACTGTTAAGACCCACTCGGGACATCACCGGCACTCGGTTGGGACATTGTCGGGACTCGCTCATGACCTAGTTGGGACCCTGCTTGGACTCAGTCAGGACTCCATCGAGACCTGGTCACCAACTGGGTCCCAGCGATAATCCAATGAGGGTCTGACGATGTTTTGATTGTGATTCAAAGATTTTATTAATATAATATATTAATAAAATTATTTTAATATTTTTAAGTTGTGAATAAAAAATAATTTTTATAGGTTAATATGATTAATTAAAAATATAAAAAAAATTTATGATTTTCAGTGCGCGCCAAATACCGAAAAATATTTTCAGCATAAAACATTTTCCTGAAAAATGATTTCTTTGAAATTATTTTCTGACATAAATCATTTTACGCCAAAACAAACAGAGCCTTAGTTTTCTTGCCTTGGGATGTCGAATTTGCTTAATGGTAGCTTCTTCATGAACCTGATTAGAGAGAGTTGTAATTTCATGCTTGATGCACAAGTTAGATGAAAATGATGTTGCTGCTTCATGTTAGATGATATTGCCTTTCTGATAGCCTTTCAAGTGACACTGAACTCCAGCACCCATTTGGTCTTCCTTACTCATGTTTTCTCCATAGCAGTGGTCTTCGAGTACAGCTTGTAATATCAAGTACTAGATTCGTGTGGAGGAAGTACTTAATTTACACGAATTTAAAGTTTGCCTAACAAGAGTGGGTACATAAAGTGACTCTGCCTTATAGAAATTTTCCGTCCTTAAAAAAAAAAAAAATTATGTGTTGGGTGTAAATGGAAGATGAGGGATTTATAAATTTTACCCCCTAAGTGGCTTTGTTTTAGAAGGGTTTTTCGTCATTTAAAAAAAAAAGAAAAAGAAAAAAGGAAATTATATGTGTTGGGTGTAAATGGAGGAAGAGTATTTATAAACTTTACGATGAGAATCTATCGTAAGATTATAAGAAAGTGAAGTTTGAAATGGGCTATGACTTTGACTTTTCAAGCACACCTTGGACCGTCAATCCAAGGCTTTGTATATGGCTTGCTGATACGTACTAGTTTTTTTTTTTTTTTTTTTTCCTTTTTTGTGGGTAGAGAAATCTACATCTAAACAAGCCTAAGAATTATAACTAATGACATGAAAAATATGAGAATAGGGATAAAAGATGGGAATGCTGCCAGAAAAAAATCTAGCTGTGACCCAATGTGCTACAGAATGAGCACAGAAGTTTGCACTTCTATTGATTTTTCGAACTTTCCAATTAAGGCTAGTCGAGATGGAATCAATAATGTTGTTAATAAGGGGAGAAATTCACCAGTCTTGTACAATATCTGGGTTGTTCATAATAACTTGGGAGTCACCTTCAAAGATGACTTTAGAGAACTTTAAAGAAGAAGATAGAGTTAGAGCTAGTCTTGCAGCAATAGCTTCCCCTATATTTGGACTGCATGGGGGGTTTATCTCAGATAAAATATGGAGGATATGGCCTTGATGATCATGGCAGACTGCAGCCTGAGCAGAATAGGTATTTCGGATTGCCGTATCAAAATTAATTGTAAACCAAATATTGGAGGAGGTTTCCATTTGGCAACTGGAAGGATTTTTTGGGACCAAGCTTGATAATGTTCATGAGTAACCCTGTTGATATGTGCCGAGATAAACAAAGCATCGAAGAGGAAGCCATCATGATAAGCTTTGTTCCTGTAGAACCATAATAGATCACATAGCACTACTGCAAAAATTTGGAAATGATGGAAACTGGGTCTCTGAATTCCCATAGAATAACCTGGAGATATAATTAAACTGATCCAATCCATCATAGTGGGAAAAGAGAGATTCAGAGAGTCTAGGGGCCAAGGGGAATTCCTCCAAACTACTCGGGAAACATCACATCGAAAGAATAGATGATGGAGAGAGTCTTCAGCACCTTTACAGATCAGAGAGGACACAGCTTAGAAATGTAGAAAGAGGGGAAAGCCTATAGACGCTCACTGGTAGGTAAAATATTCCAAGCAATCTTCCAGAGGAACATTTTTAATCTGTCATTTAACTGTAGCTTCCAAAGATCTTTCCAAAAAGACGACTGATGAGCAGAAAGAACAGGTAAATGATGATTTATGATAACTAGATAGGCTGAATTGGAGGTGAACTTCCCCGAGGCCGAAGGGGTCCAAATATATGAGGGGGTGGGATTCCCTAGGATTTTTATATCCATAATTGCTTTAACAGAAGGCTCATCAAATAATGAATTCAAAAGAAAAGTTCGCCACTTCAGAGATAGTGGATGGATTAGATCCGATATCTGCAGAGATGGTAGTGAACGATTGGTTGGATGTTTTGGTTGAGGTCTGAAAAATGGGAGAGTTGGAATCCAAGATGTGGACCAAATTGGAAAGGCAGAGAATTTCGAGACTTGAAGACATGCATTAGATTGAAGCAAAGACTTACTTTTTAAAATACCTTTCCATACCATAGAAGCATTTCTTGTAAAAGAAGTGGAGAAAAAAATCCCCATATCTAATATATTTGGCCCGAAATTGATGCACCCAAAGACTATTATGATGAGATAAGAACTTCCAACCAAGTTTAGTAATAAGGGCCAGATTCATAGCTTTCATAGATCAAAGTCCTAACCCACATGAGATTTGGGGATGCATAAAGACGACCAAGATTTAAGAGAGAGATTCCTAGCTTTGTCCGTAGGAAAGCCCCACTAAAAATCTTTGAATACCTTATCCAGATTAATGCAAATAGACTCAGGAAGAAGTACTGTACTCATAGTGTATGCGGGAAAAGCAGATGCAGTAGCCTTCAGAAGAACAGTCCGACCAGCTTGAGATAGAGTTTTAGCTTTCTATCCAGTGATTTTTTTCATAATTTTGTCCACAAGAGGTTGAAAAGCCTCTTTCTTGGATTTGCCGATGATGAGGGGAAGACCCAGATAAAAAGTAGCTGAGGAAGAAGCTTTGTAGGGTAGAATGTTATGAATGCTATTGATAGAAGAAGCAGTTGTATTCTTACTGAATAGTATAGTAGATTTAGTGAGATTCACTGCTTGTCCTGACCATTGACAATAATTAGATAAACATTCTTTTATGACCGTAGCTTCATTGGAAGTAGCTTTCGCAAAAATAATAAGATCATCTGCAAACAAAAAATGTGTGACAGGCTGATTATTCTTGGAAATAGCAACTCCCCTTAAGAGGCCCAAAGATTCTTGCTTGAGTAATATTCTAGATAAAGCTTCAGATCCCAGGATGAATAAAAAGGGGGATAAAGGATCGCCCTGTTGAAGACCACGCTTGGGAGTGAAATGGCCAAAGGGACTGCCATTAATCAAAATGCTGAATGATGGTGTAGAAATACAGATCCTAATCCAATTTATCCAAATTGGACTAAACCCAAGATGATGCATGATAGAAAATAAAAATGGCCATTCCATACGATCAAAGGCTTTCTCCATGTCAATCTTGACAGCCATAAGACCACCCCTTCATTTCTTATTCTTAAGAGTATGAAGCAATTCATAGGCTAAAATGGAATTATCCTGAATATTCCTAGAGGGGACAAAGGCAGATTGATAAGGAGATATTATAAGATGAAGGTGCAGTTTGAACTTGTTGGCCAAAATCTTGGAGATGATTTTGTAAATGATGTTGCAGAGACTAATAGGCCGAAAGTGGTCAACAGATTGGGCACCACTTTTTTTTGGCACCAGCACAATAAAAGTATGATTCTACTCCTTCAGGAGATGATTACGATTGAAAAAATCCCAAACACTCCCAAGCACTGAATCCTTGACCGTCTCCCAATATTTTTGAAAAAATAGAGCTATAAATCCATCCGGCCCTGGAGCTTTAGTAGAACCTAAACTGGAAAGGGCAGTAAAAATTTTCTGCTCAGAGGGAGTAGCACACAATGAGATATTATCATCTTGAGAGATACAACTATCAAATAAAAGCGAAAGATCATCATTCAGCATAGGTTGAAAGGATGTGAATAAAGAGGAAAAATGAGAAGTGAAACATCCACCAATAGAAGCTCTATCCGAGATCCAAGCACCCGAAGATTTTTTCAAAAAGTCAATGGAATTACGTCTTCGCCGAATCAAAGTAGAAGCATGAAAAAATTTGGTGTTCAGATCTTTACAAGTAAGCCAAGACTCTCGAGATTTAGTTTTCCACATAATGGATTCTTTGAGAAGAAGATCATTGATTTCCACTTTAAGAGATAGTTCCAACCGGCGAAAGGAATCCGTGTTAGGACCTTGCTGCACATAATCAAGCTGACTAGTAAGGAAGGCAATCTGAGATTGTATATGGCCAAAAACTGTCTTATTCCAGTATTTGAGAGCATGCTTGATATTCTTTAATTTTTTGGACAAATTGTAAGCATAGGAGCCCAACACACTAGACGACCAAGCCGAGGAAATAACAGTCTAACATGAAGGGTGAGCAGTCCAAAATTCTTCAAACCTAAAAGGTTTAGGCAAAAAGACAGATGGGGTAACTGTATCAAGAACAATGAGATTATGATCCGAGGAGTAGGACGGGAGATGTAGTATAGAATATGCAGGAAAAATTTTAATCCAATCTGTATTTGCAAAACCCCTATCTAAACGCTCCTTTATAAGATTGCCACCATCTCGATTATTCGACCAAGTAAAAGGGTTACCCAAAAACCCTAAATCAACCAATCCATGATGATTAATAAAAGCCCGAAAAGGATCAGAAGAAGAACAGGCATAAGGTCGACCTCCAAATTTCTCAGATTGATCTAGAATTTTATTGAAATCCCCAATACATAACCAAGGAGCAGAAAAATTATCCCCAATAGTATAAATATTATCCCAAAAGCAACTGTCAAATTTTCTATAAGGGGGACTATAAATGCATGACAAAATCCAGGGGGTATGGGGGGATCAAAATAGCACCAAACACTTATTGTATTTACATTAGTTAAAAAGCATTCAAGTATCACGCCATGGCGCCATGCTAACAAAAGCCCACCCTTTGAGCCAGAAGGTAGAACATGAGCCACAAAAAAGAAACCCAAACTGTTTAATAAATTACAAGCAACACCAACAGTAGCTTTGGTTTCGGTAAGAAAGATAACATCAACAGAATGCTTTCTAACTGCGACCTTCAAGTGATGAATTGCAGAGGGACGAGTCAGTCCTCTGCAATTCCAAGCTAATATTTTCATGGTTGGGGAGGTGGCCTAGGATGGCCCACCTCCTTTTCCACAGAGTAATCCGGGAGAGTAGAATCTGGTTTCATATCATCATATATAGCTGGATTGAACAATGGTTTACCTTGTGGAGCTTGAGAAAACCTGCGAATCAGAGTCGGAGAATCCACCATCAGAGCTTGAGTGGATGTAACCACTTGATGTGGTATCCCAGAACTACTATCTTGCTTCCTGATAGCACCATATAAAGCCGGCTTAGTAGAGGGAATAGATGTAGGAGAAGAATTATCCGACAAATCAGCAGGGGGCAGCCCAAGATTCAGATCCACAGCCGGTGCCAAGGGAGGAATAGAATGCTTCAGTGTGCTCAGAGAAATAGCAGCCAAAGACATAGGAGAGGATGGATGATCATCAAACTGCTGCACTTTGCGTTGCTTAATCAGATAAGCCAGTGGGGCATCATCCTCCGAAAGTAAAATTCGCTTCTTACCCTTGAGTGCTGAGGGGATGTCTGGAGATAGGGGTGGAGATGGTGTAGGTGGGAGAGGAGAGGAAGGTGTTGGGGATGGGGGAGACGATGGCTGAGATACAGTTGGGTGTTGGGAGTAGGGGTGGAATCTGGTTAGCTTGGGTTGTGGCTTTTTCCGTGAGCTAGGGATTGGTGGGCTAGTGGGTTTTACTTTGGGGTAGTGGGCTGGATGAGTATGGTAAGGAGGAGGGGGGCTTATCTGAAATGGAGGAGTTGGGCTAAGAGCTGGCCAGGCAGAAGGGTCAGCCCACTTGGCTATAAAATTCATGAAGTGGGCTGGGTGACTAAAATAGGAAGGCCCAGGTCAGGAATATGTGGATTAGCAGAGACGTCTGGAATAGATGGTGAAGAAGGCTTATCATGATCTAGGTGATAAGGATGAATGGGATTTGGAGCATTTAATGGAGGAAAATTTTTATCAAAAAATGATGAAATGTCAGGGACCAAGGGGGCCTTACCCTTTGCAGCTGCAGATAATTTTGGTTTGATCTTAGTCACAGCCTCAGACGCGCTTGAAATCACGCGTGAAGGATGATCACTGATTCTCAGCTGTGAGGGAAGCCGTGCCACATGGCTTTCATCTAGAGAAGCTGAAAAATTGTAGGGCTGGGGAGTAGATCGTGAAACCAATGGCAGCTGAGCCAACTCATTTTCATGGGGACGAACCACTGAAGTGACAGATGCACTACCAGATGAACCAGAACCAGTGCTGTCCGAATGAGGTACAGGAACCACTCGAGGATAACTGGATGACGTAGCTATCAATGACAAACCATAATTTGCAGGGAGAATCACAGGAGGATTGGGATAGCTAAATCATTTATGGCCAATAAGACTACATAACACACAATAATCAACCAATCTCTCATACTTGAAAGATACCCACAGAAGGTCCTTATCATGTCGGTCAATAAAAAAACCAGGGACTAACGGACGATTGGTATCAATTTTCACTCGAAGTCAAAAAATGCTTTCTACAAATAAGGCCAGGAGAGTCCCGATTTTCCACTTTCAAGAGAGTTTCAATAGCCTTGCCAATACAGTTATTGTCTTTAAGACAATAATTGTCACATGCACGTTACACGTACGGAAGCTGATAGTTGGACTCTGTATGAAATACGTACGTGTAATGACCCAAAAATTCGGTTCCCAAAATATGTTTAGGTGGCTCGAGCTTTCTTCAGTTTAGAAGCCTTTGAGATTCCAACCTTGAGAGAAACTCCCTGACAACTTTTTAACGCCTCAAAACTTGGGTATAATCAATGCTGTGACAAATTAGCTCCATTTTTTGAAGAACTAATTATAGTACTGATAATGGTTTCTCTTAAATTTTTCTTTTAAATGTAGAAACCAAAATTCTTTCTCCACCCTCAAACCCCATGACTTGATTTTCCCGGAAAATCCCACCCTTTTGGAGAAAATCTCGCGATGGACCCTCCTCCTGACCTAGCAGACGAGTTCCGGAACTGGCTGGAGCTGCCCCGGGACGTGACGGCGTCGATCCTGCTGAGACTGGGCGCTATCGAGATCCTGACGAGCGCGCAGATGGTGTGCTCGCCGTGGCGCAACCTCTGCAAGGACCCGTCGATGTGGCGAGCCGTCGACATGCGCATCCCCTGCAGCCACTGGGATATCCCCCACGCCCCCTACGACCTCGATAGGTTGTGCCGCGAAGCCGTCGATCGCAGCTGCGGCCAGTTGGTCGATATCAACGTCGAGTACTCAGGCACCGACGACCTCTTCAGGCGTATCGCTGACAGGTATTTTCTTTATATTTTTTGTTCGGATTTTATTTGAAATTTTGAATTATGCGCGAGAAATTAAGGTTTTGATTGATGTGTTTATGTTTAATTGTTAATAGTGAGGGCCTTTTTGTTGTATAATGTGATTGCTAGGGTCTTGTGGTTGTTTGGATTTTGGTAACTACTTCGTGTAATTCTAGTTAATTGATTTAGAGGTTTAGGGTTTGTTGGTAAATTTGAGATATTTGTGTATATTAATTTGTATTTCTCTCGTCAATCAACAACATGGGTTTCTTATATTATCTAACCATGTATTTTGTGATAGTCTTGCTTCACTCAACTCTTCATCCAGAAGTTTATGATAGTCTGAGACTCTGATAGCCCTTGCCTCTGTTCTTACTACCAGCATCCAAAATTTTTAATAGTCGTATGTAATTTTGAGGATCATCAAAAGTTACTATGAATAATATTGAAAGCCTATCACGTGCTCAAATCATAGATTCTAACTAAAGCAAAAGAGTTGAGGTTGTTCTTCTTTGATGAAAACTGCAGCTCATGATGTTGGAAATCCTCCATTCCAGTAATCTTGAGGCAATACTCTTATTTGTTGATGAAAAATTGGTTAAATGGGGTTTTCGTCTTATATACACTTCTGTACTGTTATAGCTTTATTTACCCAAAAAATGAAAGGCTTGATGGGATCTATAGTTAGCTGCTCCGTGGGGGTAATCTTGTGCACAATGAGTGGTTATTGCAGCACCATTGACCGATACAAGTGAAATTGGTTAGCCAACAGTATGCCGACTGACTTTGGTCGAGCTGACTGTTCAATCTTCCTATGCATAATAAATGCCTATTATTCAAGGATCAGGACATCTGGTTTCACTTTTTCATGTTTAAATCAAGGATTCTGTGATTAATTATCGCCTTGGTCTATATTAATTAGATGTAATTGGTGCAGCAGTGACTTCTCTAAGATTGTGCCACGAGTGCAATTTTTTTATATAGTTAGCCTATATTCAAGAAAGCTTAGTTTCTTTCCAGTAGCAGGAAATATGCAAGGTTTTATTTATTTATAGGTCCATGAATATATATGGAGATAAAGACTGTACAACAATAATATATTTATTTTCGAAAGTCACAAGATTCTTGGACTTATGGCTTCAAATGTATGTAGGAAGATTTGGGCATGGGAATTAATAAATTGGTGGATGATTTGGCCGGTAAAATGTTCCCAACTAGACACTGGGTTTCTTTTCTTTGAATAATTTTTCTACATAGAATTATAGGCCCCAGTGGTGGGCTGCAATGTAGAAAAATATCTCTAATACAGTTCACAGTCTATGTAGTGGATTGTGGAATTCATTCTCTTTATTCCAATAATGAATTTGCAGATGCAGAATTTTTCCACATATTTGTGTTTGCCTGTCTGTTGATAACTGCTGATTCATTTTTGTCATTTCCTTTCATGGTATTTTAACAGTTCAAGTCAGCTCAAACGCCTTCGACTTGTATGTTGCTATGACATTTCAGATGAGGGATTGAGTGAAGTGGCTGCAAAACTCCCATTACTAGAGGAGCTTGACATTTCATGCTGTTCATTGTCAAAAGAAACTCTGAAAGCTGTGGGCCGCTGTTGCCCTCATTTGAAATCACTCAAATACAACAATCGGGGTTTTAGAACTCCTCACATTGAGTGTGATGAGGAGGCACTTGCTATTGCAGAGAACATGCCTAAATTGCGCCACCTCCAGCTTTTTGGAAATAAGCTGACTAATGACGGCTTGCAGGCCATCCTTGATGGTTGCCCTCACCTTGAATCACTTGACCTACGGAGATGTTTCAATGTCACTCTGACAGGGAATTTGGGAAAAAGATGTGCTGAACAGATTAAAGACTTGCGGCGTCCCCACGATTCCACTGCTGACTATGAATTTGATACTGAATTTGATGATTATAGTTCTCTTGATGACCACTCCTCATCTCGGTTGTCGGACTACGAGGATCATTCGTCTGATACTTTTCCTGATAGTTTCGGGTATCATTATTTTTCAGGTAACTATGGAGACTACTATGACTTCACCAACTACAGAGAATTTAACGAAGATTCTTATTCTGACTAATGTAAATGAAATGACTCGTGTTCTGCACCCAACTCTTGTCTCCTAATATTTTGAATGTTTAGTATTTCATGTGTACCGTTATATGTACTAATTTTGGATTCTGACCAAAAAAATGGACGCTACGCATTTCAAGAAATCTTTCTTTATTATATAATTCTATTTAACGGCCAGTCTTTCGGTAAAAAATGGTTGGGTTCAAATTATATATCTTATTTATATATTATTTGTTATATAATTTTTTTTTTCCTCGGCAAATTATCTTGATCTGTGCATTTGTTGATATTTCAAAAACTAGTCATTGATGATCCTCTATCGATTCTCTTATATAAAGCCACAGCTAAGAGCACTTCCAATGAATTATGCATTTTCTCTTTTTAGCTAGAATAGGTAAGTAAATTCTTAAAAAGTTCATACATCCGATTATCTATCCATCGGGACGTGCTACACGTCTGCTTAAGCGGACGCGTAGCACGTCCGCATACCCTCACTTTGTGAGGGTATGCAGATTTTTTTTTTTTTTTTTTTCTTTTTGTTTTTCACTCTGCATGCCCTCACATAAGTGAGGGCATGCGGACGCCGGACGCCCGCTTAAGCCGACGTCTGGCTCTACTCCTATCGAAAATCTAAAATAGGTTTGTCTTCTGTTCGTGAACAGCGTTACACTGTACACAGTTCATCTCGTTTTGTAATCATTTCTTTCTGTCTCTCTCTCTCGGTTTGTTTCCAACGCTCGGTTCCTTTCCAACACATTCCCTCCAAAACAGAGTCTACTCCCGCCTCCCTCTGTCTCTCTCATGCTCACGCTCGGTTCCTTCCCGACACCATCAGGTTCTCCTCCAAAACAGAGTCTGCACCGGCCACTATTCTCCTCCTTTTCTTCAGTTTTTTTTTATACCCCTTTCTTCATAAATATGTATGTATTGTTTCCCTCTTCTCATGTATATATCAGAAAAAACAAAATCCCTTTATCAAGAAAATATCGGATGTGTTCATATGCATAGATTCTGAAAGAGCATTTTTACTTATTCGGTTCAATAGCCATTCGGAAACTCCTAAAAGAAACCACGACCAAATGGTCTTCTGATTTTTGTGTTTTAAATGCAATGCTTGTTCAGAGGTTTAGTGCGATTCTTGGAGCCACATTGTACTCATTGGGCTTGATTGATTTTGCTGTTTTATTATGATTTTATTGTTATCTTCTTGATTCTCTTTTAAGACAATTTCACGAATGCAGTTTCCCTGCGAATTAGAGCTAGGGGTTTTAACTTTGTACGACCATGTTGTGGCGAAATGAAAAGGTGGCTACGACCTTAAAAAGATTGCCTTACAACTTCTTTTAGTAATGCAAGTAATGCAACCTCTGTTTTGCTGTCAAATCGAGTAAAATGAGTTCATGTATATCTGACTGAGTGACTGCCTTAGTAGTGAAATAAATCATGCTTAAACAATTTGGTGAAAAGGATGTCTTGCCTTGTCTTTTTTTTTTTTTTTTTACGAGGTATCCGGCTTCACCCTTTGCGGCCTGGTAGCACTCCGAACTCACAAAAAAAGAAAAAGATGCCTTGTTAACTTACAATGAAAGTGATAAGAGCATTCTCATCTGGCTCCCTACTGTAGGAATTTTTCGACTTTAAAGAACCAAAATGAATTTTAAACCATTTTATTACTTCTATTCGGCTCCCTACTTTGAGGAAAAAAGTAGGGAGCCATTTCACTCCATACTTTTTTTTTTTTATAATTAATATTTATTTTCTCTAACTTTTTTATTTTTTCAATTTTATTTATTGGAGAAAGAATAAAAAAAAATTCTTAAAATATTAATATTTAAATGAAAAAGTCAAAATGGATCCCTAGTTTAGGGAGCCGGATGTAGGTGTTTAGAAAAGTGACTCTCTAAAGTAATAAAAACTGATTTTACTCCTTATTTTAAGAATAAAAGTAGAGAGGCAGATGAGAATGTTCGAAAGCCTAGTTTTGACAATATTTATAGCTGAAAGTACTCTTTCTGTAGTTGCGATTAAAACAGAAAGAGTAAATACAAGTATAATAACTCGATAAACAAGTCGGTAAACAAGAAGAGTGGTTGATGCATTTTGTGTGATTTTTGGTTTGGTTGCTTCCAAAACAGAAGAATAAACGAAAGAAAAAAACCAAAGGTTTCAAGAGAGCAGGAGAACGAATTTTGACGGGTATTGAGATTTGAAAAGAAAAATGAGCAGGCCCCTTTGGTAATCATTTTCTCCTTATTTTATTTGTCCAGATAAAAAAAAAAAAAGTCAACATCTTTTCAAAACTATTACTAAACAACATTTTTCATTTTTCTTTTACTAAAAATTCAAAACTCTTTTTTATTTTATATCACGTCAAACTTCTTCCTACTATTCAAACAAAAGTTTCACAACAAAATTTTTTACCAAACAATTTATATGTTTTCCAAACTTTCTTTTTAAAAATTTAGTTTTCAAATGATGTGTGACCATCCTACTTGGGATAATAACACATTATTTGATAACCAAATTTTTTAGCTAATATTTAGAAACTTATAGCAATGGGTTTTCCAAACCACTCTAAAAAAGTCAACATCAAAACATTCTAACTTTTTTCACTTTTAATATTCTATCAATCACTTTTTAATAATTTTTTTTTTCACTTTTTATATCACATAAATCAATTTTTATTAATATTCAAATAAAAAATTCACTAAAAAACAAAACTTTTTCACTTTTCAATACAAAAATTTACAACATTCTTTATACTTTATATCAATCAATTGGTTGTTATTACTTTTTAAAACTCAAAACACCAACTAAAAAAAAAAAACAAAAAACTCTACCAAATCCATTTACCAAACACGTCCGGCATTTCTCTTCCCCCAACCCCATGACTTGATTTTTCCGGAAAAACCTAACCTTTTGGAGAAAATCTCGCAATGGACCTTCCTCCTGACCTCGCAAACGAGTTCCGCAATTGGCTGGAGCTGCCCCGGGACGTGACGGCGTCAATCCTGTTGAGACCAGGCACCATCGAGATCTTGACGACAGCGCAATTGGTGTGCTTGCCATCGCACAACCTCTGAAAGGACCCGTCCATGTGGCGCGCCGTTGACATGCGCAACCGCCACAGCCACTAGGAGATCCCCGACCTCGAGACAATGTGCCACCTCGCCACCAATCGCAGCTGCGGCTAGTTGGTTGATATCTACATGGAGTACTTAGGGACTGACGAACTTCTCAGGCACATTGCTAATAGGTACTTTTGTAACAGGTATTTATGGAGTTAAGCTTGCAGAGGCTTTTCCATGGAAGAACAACCTGCAAGGAAGAAGAAGGTCTGAAGATTTGGGGACATTGGCTGTCAAACTTGTCTTGAGGAACATTAGAATGGCATAGTTGGACGTGCAAGTGGAATAAAACTGTGCGGTAGCTTGGGCTCCAACTATCCTCTTCTATAAGGTTTCGGAAGCTTTAGAAATAAGGCCACAGAGCCTTGCGTTTTATATCTTACTTTTATGCATTTTATCCCCAAACGTTTTATGTGTATATAACTTGCATTTTGGGCAGAATAAGTTAGTTGCAAAGTGAATATCTGATATTTCCCAAGCTGAGTGAGCGTAATTGTAGGAGAATCAGTTGTAACAAGCTAAATGTTTTTGGAGGGAAAAATGGGTATAACTGTAACCCAAGGGGGAAGGGGAAAGGCATTGATTGTATGAGCTATTCTCAAACAGGAGGAGTCCTCTAACACTCACGGAGGTTCTTGGCACCTCGAATGCTAATTTATCAATTTCATTTCTTATCTTCTTCAATTACAATCAGAAAATTCACCAAAAAATACATTCAATTCAGTAACAATACAATAGTCTTGTTACAAGTGGTATCAAAGCCCACGATTTCTGCTTCATGAAAAAAAGGTCTACGATGTCCGATGATACAAGATTTGTAGAGCTTTCCAATGGCCTGGCCAAGCTGCAGCTTGATCTGGAAAAATATCTCAAACAAGCTATTAGTAGAAATGCGCTCTAGGAAGCTATTCAATCAAGTCAGGATGCAGTCATCCAAAAGATACAACAACTATTTGATACTTAACAAAAGAATCAAGGCAATCCACCCACTACAAACCCTCCAGATGGGTTCCATGATAGCGACCAAGAGGAAGGTCATCTTGATCACCATTTCAGTGGCTGTGGTTCTTCCCACCACGACGGCAATCCATCCAGTGATGGCTTCCATACCAAGTCCATCCGCTTGAAGTTTCTCCGCTTTGATGGCACTAAACTGGTGGAGTGGTGCTACAGAGCCTCTCAATTCTTTACTCATTACAACACCCAAAGTGCTCAACGACTCACCATTCCCTCCTTTCACATGGAAGGTAAGGCTCTTGTTTGGTTCCAAGAGATGCATGCTAACCATTGTTTTCCCACTTGGGAAGAATTCATTAGAGCCATGCAAATCCGCTTCAGCTCGGGGTCTTATGATGACCCCATGGAAGCTCTAACCATACTTAAGCATAAGGGTTCAATAGAAGAATACAAGACCCTTTTTGAAACTTTGGCTCATAGGGTGTATGGTTTATTTGAGATTCACAAACTCAATTGCTTCCTAGGAGGCCTTAAGGATGACATTCGCCTTTCTGTTCGAATGTTCAACCCCAAAACCCTGGTGATGCTTATTCTTTGGCCAAGATTCAGGAGGAGTACCTAATTAGTAGTAAGAAATCATTTAAACCTTCCTGGAATTTTTCAAGTTCTCATCAATCTGGCAGTGATACTAATTCTGGAAATTTTAGTGGTAAAGGAAATGTACCTTATGGGGGACGTGCTACTGTAATGGGCCAACCAAGGTCTTATGACTTGCTGACTCCTATGGGAAATCACACAAAACCTCAAGCCCCTGTTACCAACAGAGCCATGGTTCCAATTCAGAAAGTCTCTGCTGCTTAAATGTTTGAACGTAGGAAGAGAGGATTATGTTATAGTTGTGACTCCAAATGGCACCAAGGTCACGTTTGTGCTACTCCAAAATTATTCTTTATTGAAAGAATAAATGAAGAGGAAATTCCCACTGCTGATCAGCCCACTGAACCTGACCCCGGGGATTTTTTTTTAGAAGAGTTTCCTGAGATCTCTCTAAATGCTATTAGTGGAACACCTACCCCCAAGACCATGAGGATAGTAGGCTACATCAAGCATCAGAAGGTAGTCATTCTCATAGATTCAGGGAGTACTCATAACTTATTGGATGAGTCAATAGCTCGCATTTTGGGAATTCATTCTAATAGGCAAGAGCTTACTAGCCTAGGTCAGAGCCGAGGGACCAAGATTAAAATGCAGGGCCACATTTTTTTCTCTAGATCGTTATCTCTTCTCTTTGGCTGGATGTGAAGTGGTTTTGGGAATTCAGTGACTGCGAACCCTAGGTCCCATACTATGAGACTTCGTCAAACTTACAATGGTATTTGATTATGAAGGGAAGAGCTGTTTACTCCAAGGGTTACTCTCACCACTCTTGATATGGTTGAGGGTGACTCATTTTGGCTTCCCAAGAATGAGAGGAGAGGGGTCTTTCTTCAGCTCCTCCATCAACCAGCCTCAACAATGGCCTTAGAAGGCATTTCTCTGCCTCCAACCATGGCTCCAGTAGGACCACTCACAGATATCTTGAACTTTTTTGCTGATGTCTTTGTAGAACCCCAAGGCTTACCTCCAGCAAGATCACATGATCATGCCATTCCCTTACAGGAGCGTGCACAGCCTATGTCAGTCAGGCCTTACCGGTACCCTTTTTACCAAAAGGAGGAGATTGAACTTATCATTCGGGACCTCATGAATTCTGGTGTCATCTAGAATAGTACAAGCCCTTTTTCATCCCTAGATGGCAGCTGGCAGATGTGTGTGGACTACCGTGCCCTCAATCAAGTAACAATTAAGGACCAGTTCCCTATCCCTATTGTAAACGAACTCTTAGATGAACCGTGGGGCTCAAAAAAGTTTTTCAAATTAGACTTAAGGTTTGGTTATCACCAGATCCAAGTAGTGAAGGATGATATCCCTAAGACCGCCTTTCGTACTCGCGAAGGTTATACAAATTTTTGGTCATGCCCTTCGGGTTGACTAATGCCCCTTCTACATTTCAAAGCCTCATGAACCAAATCTTCAAACCCTACCTCTGAAAATTCATCTTAGTTTTCTTCGATGATATTCTCATTTTCAGTAAAGATTTGGAGACTCATAGAACACATTTGGAGATAACTGTTGGGATTTTACAACACCACCAACTCTATGCTAAACTCTCTAAATGTTGCTTTGGTTGTAAGGAGATTGACTACCTAGGGCACATTATATTTGAGTTTGGGGTGCGGGCTGACCCAGGGAAAATACAAGCCATGGTGGATTGGCCTTTTCCCAAAACCCTAAAATCACTTAGGGTTTTTTGGGTCTCACGGGCTACTACCGCAAGTTCATCAAGGACTATGGATTGATTGCAGCTCCCCTGACCGCGATGTTGAAAAAGAATTCATTCTCTTAGGGTGACACGGCCATTGAGGCTTTTCAACACCTTAAAGATGCGGTAACTAAAACCCCTGTTTTGGTTCTCCTTGACTTCACTCAACCATTTGTCATCGAGTGTGATGCAAGTGGCTTGGGTATTGGAGTTGTCTTTATGCAACAGCGCATGCCAATAGCTTACCTAAGCAAAGCTCTCAAGGGTAAGGCTCTCCACATGTCCACTTACGAGAATGAACTCTATGCCTTGGTAACGGCTATTCAAAAGTGGCGTCCTTATTTATTAGGGCAGCCATTCATTGTGAGAAAAGATCAGCAAAGTCTCAAATTTTTGCTGGACTAGAAGGTGGGCACCACTCTCCAACAAAAATGGATAACAAAGCTCTTGGGTTACGACTTTAAGGTGGAATATAAAAAAGGTGTGGAGAACCAAGTTGCTGATGCATTATCTCGTCGGGAGGATTTCTCGGCTGAGGCATCCCTATCTCTCCTCTCTATCCCTATGGCCAGTTGGGTCACTAACTTAAAGGCCCAATACCACATTGATGCCACTTTTCAGGCCACTCTGCAGAAATGGCACCAAGGTGAATTAAACCCTCAGAAATACTCTCTCCGCGATGGACCCTCTTTTACAAGAATAAGATCCTCATCAGCGATTGTCCTACTCTCCAAGACCAAATCGTACATTTTGTACATAGTGATCCCACTGCAGGTCCCTCAGGCTATGAAAGGACCCTTCATCGGGCCAAGAGGGACTTTCTACTAGTCTGGGATGCGCAAGAATTTGAAGCAATTTATTAGGAAGTGTGTAATTTGCCAACAAAACAAGCACGACAATACATCCCCTACTGGTTTACTTCAGCCCCTTCCAATCCCCACTAAGATTTCGTCAAAGATAACCCTAGATTTCATTGAAGGCCTTCCCCCCTCCCAAAATCACTATGTCATTTTGGTGGTGGTCGACCTCCTCTCTAAATACAGTCATTTCATTTCTCTCGACCACCCTTACACTGCAACTAAGATGGCTCAACTTTTCATTTCTAATATCTTCAAGCTACATGGCCTTCCCACCTCCATTGTCTATGATAGAGATGCAGTATTTACCAATGCTTTTTGGAAAGAGCTTTTTAGGCTCCAGGGTACTACCTTGAAATTCAGCACTAGTTACCACCCTCAAATAGACGGGCAAACGGAGCAGGTGAACAAGTGCCTAGAGACTTACCTAAGGTGTTTTGTGCAATCTAGATCTAGACAGTGGAGCTCATGGCTGCCTTGTGCAGAATTTTGGTACAACACAACATGGCCTACTTCAATTCAAATGACTCCATTTAAGGCAGTGTATGGCGTACCTTCTCCTCAGCTGCTTACTTATATTCCAAGCACGACCAAGGTGGATGCTGTGGACAAAACTCTCCGCAGCTGTGAGCAGATTCTGGAGCTTCTTCAGCATAACTTGCAACACGCACAGCAAAGGATGAAAAAGTATGCTGACCTTCATTGACAGGAAAGGGAATTTGAAATTGGCAAGTAAGTCAACCTGCGGCTCCAACCCTACCTACAAACCTCTGTCTACATCCGCCGGAACTTGAAGCTCGCTCCCCCTTTTTACTGTCCCTTTGCAGTGGTCCGAAGGGTTGGCCCAATGGCGTATGAGCTCGACTTACCCCCAGAAGCTCGAATTCACCCAGTGTTTCACGTTTCCCAGCTCAAACAGAAGTTGGGGAACAACATTTCCCCCTTGCCGAAACTCCCTCTGATGGATGCCCAGGGCATCATCCGGCCTGAGACCATGGAGGTGTTGGCTCGTCGTTCCCGGAAGGCTAACAACCGATCTGTCACTGATCTTCTGGTTCGCTGGACTAAGTAGATGACCGAGGACTTTACCTGGGAGGAATTTTACTCGTTAAAGCATGCTTACCCACACCTTGTGGGCAAGGTGTTTTCAATGGGGGAAGTATTGTAATGGGCAAGGAGTTAAGCTTGCAGAGGCTTCTCCATGGAAGAACAATCTGCAAGGAAGAAGAAGGTCTGAAGATTTGGGGACATTGACTGTCAAACTTGTCTTGAGGAACATCAGAATGGTATAGTTGGACGTGCAAGTGGAATACAACTGTGCGGTAGCTTGGGCTCCAGCTGTCCTCTTCTAGAAGGTTCCAGAAGCTTTAGAAATAAGGCCACCAAGCCTTGCGTTTTATATCTTACTTTTATGCGTTTTATCCCCAAACGTTTTATGTGTATATAACTTGCGTTTTTGGCAGAATAAGTTAGTTGCAAAGAGAATATCTAATATTTCCCACGTTGAGTAAGCTTAATTGTAGGGGAATTAGTTGTAACAAGTTGAATGCTTTTGGAGTGAAAAATGGGTATAACTGTAACCCAAAGGGGCAGGGAAAAGGCATTGATTGTATGAGCTATTCTCAAGGAGGAGGAGTCCTCTAACACTCATGGAGGTTCTTGGCACCTCGACTGCCAATTTATCAATTTCATTTCTTATCTTCTTCAATTACAATAAAAAAATTTACCAAATTAAAAAACAAATTCAATTCAGTAACAATACAATAGTCTTGTTACATTTTTTTTCTTTTATATTTTTTGTTTAGATTCGATTTGAATTATGCGCCAGAAATTAAGGTTTAATTTTTAATAGTGAGGGCCTTTTTGCTGTACAATGTGATTGCTAGGGTCTTGTGGTTGTTTGGATTTTGGTAACTACTTCGCGTAATTTTAGTTTATTGATTTAGGTTATGTTTGGTACGCGGAATAACTATTCTTTGGAATAGCCTTTATTAAGAAAAGAATGAGTGTAGTAAATTAGTATTGTAATAGCTATTCTTATAGCCATGATGAAATAGTTATTCTTTCAATTGAAGGAATATCCATTCTTCTTAAATTTAAGAGGAATGATTATTTCTTCAATTGAATGAT
The DNA here is from genome assembly GCA_900184695.1 of Betula pendula. Classification (NCBI taxonomy): domain Eukaryota; kingdom Viridiplantae; phylum Streptophyta; class Magnoliopsida; order Fagales; family Betulaceae; genus Betula; species Betula pendula. The sequence continues at coordinate 26,086 of FXXK01000339.1, forward strand.
TAATCATTCTCTCATAGCCATGAGAATGACTATTCCAAGGCTAATGCACTACAATCATTCTATTTTTAATAAAGGCTATTCTTTAGAATAGCCATTCCACGTACCAAATATGTCCTTAGAGGTTTAGGTTTTGTTGATAAATTTGAGATATTTGTGTTTATCAATTTGTATTTCTCTCGTCAATCAACAACATGGGTTTCTTATAACTAAACATGTTTTTTGGAAACTTCAGCTCATGATGCATGTTGGAAATCCTCCACTCCAGTAATCTTGAGACATACTGTTATTTGTTGATGAAAAATTGGTTAAATGGGGTTTTCGTCTTATATACACTTTCTGTACTGTTATAGCTTTATTTACCCAAAAAATGAAAGGCTTGATGGGATCTATAGTTAGCTGCTCCTTGAATTTAAGCTCCGCAGACGATCCATTTCCAGTAATTTATGCTAAGATGCTGCACCATGTGGATACAAATGCACAATGATGTGTCTCCAACAGTATTTAAACTCAGTTTTAGTCTTGGATAACTTTGTATGACCCAAAATTTTTAATTTTACTTGGTGTGCATCTTTTATTGAATTTCTAGCTAGCACCATAAACTTTACTCATCCAAAAAAGAATTTCTGCCACCATAAAGTTAAAATTAAGATAACTTGTGCACAATGAGTGGTTATTGCAGTATGACGACTGACTTTGGTCAAGCTGACTGTTCAATCTTCCTATGCATAATAAATGCCTATTATTCAAGGATCAGGAAAATCTGGTTTCACATTTTCCTGTTTAAATCAAGGATTTAAACATCCATTAGGCTTCTGTGATTAATTATCGCCTTGGTCTATATTAATTAGATGTAATTGGTGCAGTAGTGACTTCTCTAAGATTGTGCCATGAGTAAAAAATTTTTTATATAGTTAGCCTATATATTAAAGAAAGCTTAGTTTCTTTCCGGTAGCAGGAAATATGCAAGGTTAGATTTATTTATAGGCCCATGAATATATGTAGATAAAGACTGTACTACTATAATATAGGAAAAATTACACTTTATTTCCTTAATGTTTGAGAAGATTTTTAATTTAGCCCTTAATATTTCAAAATTCACAATGCACCCCTGTAATGTTATCAAAAATTTCAATTCAAACTTTCTGTTAGATTTTGCCGTTTAATCTAACGGATTTTTGTTTTTATTGTTCATGTGTTTGTTTAAAAAATAAAAAACGGATGAACAATAAAAAATAATTCCTGTCAAATTAGACGGCAAAAACTAACAGAATGTTTGAATTAAAATTTTTGTAAACATTGGAGGGGTGCATTGTGAATTTTGTAACATTGGGAGCTAAATTGAAAATTTCTTCAAACATTGAGGGTGTAAAGTGTAATTTCCCCTATAATATATTTATTTTTGAAAGTCACAAGATTCTTGGACTTATGGCTTCAAAATGTATGTAGGAAGTTTTGGGCATGGGAATTTATAAATTGGTGGATGATTTGGCCGGGAAAATGTTCCCAACTAGACATTGGGTTTCTTTTCTTTGAATAATTTTTCTACATAGAATAGAAAATAGACAGCACCCCACCACTTTGCAGCCCTCCTTGTTGAATTATAGGCCCCAGTGGGGGGCTGCAATGCAGAAAAATATCTCTAAGACAGTTCACAGTCTATGTAGTGGATTGTGGAATTCAATCTCTTTATTCCAATAATGAATTTGCAGATGCAGAATTCTTCCACAAATTTGTGCTGAACAGATTAAAGACTTGCAGCGTCCCCACGATTCCACTGCTGACTATGAATTTGACGATCATGGTTCTATTGATGACCAAGGCCGTTGGGACTACCCAACTTGGGGTTTGGACTCTGATGATTGTTATGTTTTTAAGTCTGAATAGTAATAAGAAGTTATTGATGTTATATAAAGTAAAAAAAATGTTATGAATTTTTTGTATAAAAATATGAAAATGTTTTATTTTTTAGTTAGTGTTTTATTTGAATAGTAATAAAAAATGATTGATGTGATTAAAAAAGTGAAAAATGTTAAAAAATTATTGATAGAATATTAGAAAAAAAAAAATGTAGAATGTTTTGTTATTGACTTTTTTAAAGGGTTTTGCAAAACCTTTTGCCAAATAAGCCCAAAATTGTCTGATTCTTATGGGTATTATGAATTTTCAGGTGACTACATGACTTCACCAACTATAGAGATTTTAACTGCAAATACAGTCCACTCAAAAGTAGATTGCGCGCATTTTAGGAAGTCTTTCTTTATTATATAATTCTATTTAGGGTTACATGCTCTTCACTCTTTTATAGTTTAATGACTTTATTTTTAGCCAAGTCGGTTTTACTTTGTATCATAGATAGTGCTTTAATTTTGGCTAAAGACAGAGATAGTACTTTTGTTTATCTTTCGTCCAAAAATTTAATAAAAGTCCATGTGTCAGTGTTAGCTATGCCTTAAAAAAAAAAGGGATAACTCGAGCAATCCCTTTGGGCAAATGAGTGTAGCCGGCCACCCCAATTTTGGCCAAGGCCACTCCCCATAGTCAATAAATATATCTTATTTATTTTTCTTCATTTGATTATCATGATATGTGCATATATTAATATTTCAAACAAGAAAAAATGTAAAATCAGTCCATGTGGTTAATCAAAATTACAAATCATTCCCTGTAGTATCAAAATGAATTCAGAAGTCTCTATGGTATGTCAAAAAAATAATTTTATTCACGAAGTCAAATTCTATTAAATTTTTTAAACAATTCTGTTAAGTGCCATGTCAGCACCAATGAGATGCTGACATGTGGCAAACTTATTAAAAAAATAAGTAATTATATTAAGTTAAAATTAAAATTTTTTTTTTTTTAAAAAAAAGGAGTGGCCTATGAGCCACCCCCCAAAGGTGGTTGGGGTTGGCTCGCCGCCATCCCGGCCCATGGGGGTGGCTGCGCAACACCCCAACCACCTCTGGGGTGGCTTGCAGGCCACCCAGGGTTGGGGGTGGCATTCGAGCCACCCCCAGTGGTGCCGCGTGAAAACGCGGCCACCTCCATGGCAACCGAGGTAGCCATGCGCCATCCCAGATTAACGCTACCCCTAACCCTGAGGTGGCCGCATGACCACTTTGGCTGCCACAGAGGTGGCCGTGTTTTACGCGGCCACCACTGGGTGGCTCGAATGCCACCCCCAACCCTAGGGTGGCAGCGAGACACCAAAGGTGGCCGGAATGGCGCACGGCCACCCCCATGGGCCGGGGATGGCTTTTGAATTTTATATATTTATATATTTAATATATTTATACAATTTTTTTAATAAGATTGCCACATGTCAATATCTCATTAGTGCTGACGTGGTAGTTAACAAAATCTGTTAAAAATTTTAACAAAATTTAACTACAGGAACTAAATTGTTTTTTTAGCATATCACAAGAACTTCTGAGTTCACCTTAATATCACAAAAAATAATTTATAATTTAGACCTACCACATAAACTAATTTTACATTTTTTCCTTTCAAAAACTAGCCAATGATAATCCTCCATTGCTTTGCCTATTTAAAGCCACAGCTAAAGTTGTAATAGAAAGAGCTTAAAACACAAAAAACACATGTACGTAACTTGTCTTTTTCATCATTCTTGGTCCCCCTCCCCTGTCGGCCACTAGTAATAAACACATGCAAATGGGAAGACAGAACTCGTCGATGCATATATATTCTCCTTGGCTACGGGGTCAACATAAAGCTACAAATGCTTTGATTTGATCCACAAACAGGCAGAATCTTTTTGTCCCGTCATGTGATCTTTAGTGAGCTCTTGGGGGTGTTTAACTGTTTTTTTTTTTTCTTTAATATACAGTGATAGATAGAATATAATGGAGAAAAAATATTGTAAACATTGTTAAAATGTTGTCGATAAAATATTGTAAATGAAGTTGACTTTTGTGTAAAAAAAAAAAACACGAAGCAGAGGTGAGGAGAGGTGTTTAACAAACAGGGCCTTTATTTCCTTTTGTAGGTGTTCATCATACACCTCCCCCCCTCATCAGATCGTCCAATAGTGCTTCAGTGTTTGTTTTTGGATAAACTCTTATATTGTCAACAGCCCCTATAGTATGTGATACAATGCAGTTGCTCATTGTCTATGTCAAACGTTTTGTAGAAACTTGGCTTATTTTTTAGTTACATTGAATAAAAGCTTCCTATGTTATATATTGTGAAAGGTCATCAGCTTTGACTGTTTGTAAATTTGTACTTTTTACATTGGATTTCTCTTTCTTATTATTATGCAGGTCCCAAAGAGGGTTTAGTTGAAACAGATTTTTGTTTCGTCTTTTCTTTGTTTCAATAAATATATCAATTAATTCTGATTATTTATTTTTCTTTGTAATTGATTTCTTTTCCTAACATGATGTATGGATCCATTACGTGTGTCCATATGCATCCTATAGATGTATGGATCCATTACTGTGTCCATATGCATCCTATATATTATTTTCATGGATTAACGAAATTGTGTAAAAGCTCTACTGGGGCATCCAACCTCGTTTGCTCCCCTAACTTTTGTCTGTTAGTGTCAATGCCAGCCAAACAGAGTGTTTTTGCCATTGGTCTCCTTTAAGATTTCTACGCATTTTACTGCTCCACTGAAAATTTCTTCTGCCCTTACCATACTCTAGCTTGGTAGTTTCTACAACCTGTTCAGAATTGAGTTTTGCAATTTGACAGTGGACTTAAAAAGCTACCTATTGACACTTTACGCCCAAACATTCCAAATAACGCTTGCATCCTCTATATTACTGCAACTGCTGGCAAAGAGTTAGCGAGTGCTTATTTGCTGGATACCGTCATCGCTTCTTCTATGGAAAAAAATGCATCGTCGCCTGCACCATCTACATGCCTGAACAACCGTAACTGTACGGGCCAATAAAGTTTTGCAATGAAAAAAAAAAAAACATGGAAGAACCGAACGTTACTAGCTACTAAATGAAGGCGTTTCATTTCATTCTTCACAACCTAAATAATGACCTATTATTTTTCTTTTCAAATTGTTAATTATCACTTATTTCAAAAGTTTAGATATGAAGTAATAAATTTATTTAATTAATATTTTAATACTTCTTCTCATTAATTGATGAAGGTTAGGCTTTGAGGTATAATACATGTAATATTTAATTGAAATAAGGGGTGAATGATAGAGTCGTTCGAACTAATGATCATGACCTTTGACTTTGATATCATATTAAATTACCACTTAATATGTCAAAAGCTGAAGCCGATAATAAGAGGTAAATTTAATTATCATAATTTTTTTAGGAGAAAGTTAGAATCTGGTAATATATTAATTAAATAAAAAAATTTATAAGAAAATTCTAATGCTCACGTGAATTCATCAGAAAACCAAAGATATCATATCTCCGAGCTAGAGGAATGACTTTGTCCCTTCGGTATCTCAAAGGGTAAGCCAATAAACTTTGGCAAGGTCACAATAGTCATTGAATGCATGCATGCTGCAACGTATAAAATGTGACACGCATACTTGTCAAGTCGGGAGGCCCATGACATGGCCATTGTCTTCCATCTCCACCGTCCAAATATCATCTGCAAGGCTAGATTGCTTTCAGTGTCTTGTGTGGACATAAATATTTATTGTATAAATCTACCAAACTCAAGGGTTTATGCCATAGAATATCTTGCCAATGATTTTTTTTTTTTTGGTAAGTGAGTGAGGAAATGTTGCCAATGTTGGACCATCCCATTAATTGGATAACGACTTTCATTTATACCAAAAATCAAGCGGCCCCGTTGAGATGTTGAAAGAAAATTTGGTTCGCATTTCACATGTGACAATATTATATTTTGGATACAACTGTCTGATTAGTTCTGATATATACCATGTAATTAATTAATTAATTAATTCAATTTCATTCCTCAAGGGGATTTATGGCCTCCATATAAACTCTTCATTCGCTTCATTTTATCTCATCAACTAGCCAAGAGTGCTTACTAGTTTCCTTCCCACTTCCTCCTTTCCCATAACCATTTCTTTTGTGCATACCAAAAATGCCTGGCCCAAATTTTGATCACCATGAAGTCAACGACTCTTCTGTCTTTCACAACAATCCACTAGACCCTGAGGAGTTCAGGCGTCAAGGCCACATGATGATAGACTTCATTGCTGATTACTATCTGAATATTGAGAAATACCCGGTTCTAAGCCAAGTCGAACCGGGTTATCTCCGGAAACGCTTTCCGGAGTCCACCCCATATAATCCAGAACCCATCGAAACCATTCTCCAAGACGTACAGGACCATATAATCCCTGGCATAACACATTGGCAGAGCCCCAACTTCTTTGCTTACTTCCCAAGCAGTGGTAGCATAGCAGGGTTTCTAGGCGAAATGCTTAGTGCCGGACTCAATGTGGTAGGGTTCAACTGGATTTCATCTCCGGCCGCCACTGAACTTGAGACAATAGTCATGGATTGGCTTGGACAAATGCTTAACCTGCCCAACTCCTTCCTTTTCTCCGGCAATGGCGGTGGTGTGCTACAGGGGACCACATGCGAGGCCATTTTGTGCACCCTCATTGCCGCGAGGGATCAAATGCTAAGAAAAATCGGGAGAGAGAATCTGAGGAAGTTGGTGGTTTATGGGTCCGACCAAACCCATAGTGCACTCCAAAAAGCAGCGCGAATAGCCGGAATCCACCCGGAGAATTTCAGACCCATCAAGACCACGAAGTCAACGTCATTTGCGCTGTCACCAGACTCACTAAAATTCGAAATTTGCAAAGACATGGAAGCAGGGTTAGTCCCGTTGTTTCTATGCGCCACTGTGGGGACTACTTCAACAACTGCCATTGATCCACTGGGGCCATTATGCAACATGGCAAAAGATTACGGCATGTGGGTCCACGTGGATGCTGCTTATGCCGGAAGTGCATGCATTTGTCCGGAATTCCGGCATTTCATGGACGGCGTTGAGGGTGCAAACTCATTTAGTCTCAATGCCCATAAATGGTTCTTAACCACTTTAGATTGTTGCTGCCTTTGGGTAAAAGATCCGACGGCCTTGATAAAATCACTCTCAACGAACCCTGAGTACTTGAGGAATAAAGCTACCGATTCCAGAAACGTGGTGGATTATAAGGACTGGCAGATAACACTAAGCCGGAAATTTCGAGCCTTAAAACTATGGTTTGTGCTTAGAAGCTATGGGGTGGCAAACCTTAGGAACTTCTTGAGAAGTCATGTTGAAATGGCCAAGCTTTTTGAAGGGCTCGTAGCAATGGACAAGAGGTTTGAAATTGTGGTCCCTAGATATTTTGCCATGGTTTGTTTTAGGCTACTTTTACCAAAGCCAAAGCCAGCACACAAAAACGGTAAAGTTTATGATGATGAAGAGAGTTCAAATGAGGAGGTGAACCAGAAGCTGTTGGAGTTGATTAACATGTCAGGCCGCGTTTACATGACTCATGCAAAGGTCGAGAATGTGTACGCCATAAGGTTTGCTGTCGGCGCGACTCTGGTAGAGGAACGACACGTCGTCATGGCATGGAAAGTGGTGCAGGACCATGCAACTGCCATAATAAGGGAGATGATAATGTGATGCAGAAACATGACAGAGCTAGTACTCCCGCTAGTCGTCACTTGGCGGCAACTACCAACCGTTTTCAACTACGTACATACGTACGTACTGCTATTATTAATAACAGCAACCAGAGGATCATCCTTGTCCTCCCAGTTGTTTAATTATCACATTGTTTGTTATCTTGCCGATTGCATGTACGTTATATATCTTTAGTTGGTACGTTTTGTGTAATTCCTTTTTACAACCTTATCGAATAAAGTTATGTTTGAAATTGTAATTTTATAAAGATAATTTGTGATTTTTAAAGAAATTGTAAATCTGGGAGTGTTTGGATTTGCATTTTGAAAATTGCAAGTTCTAAAAACGTAAAAATACTACAATTTTTAGAAGCAGATTAATGGCTACTTACTTGAAAATGCAAAATTTTAAACTATAGCAATTTATGGCGTCCAATAGTGAACAGCCCAAAAGCTGGAAAAAAAAATGAATGTGAACGTTACTTCACACCATTAACTTGTACTAAATGTATAAATTATAAAAGGCTTCTATAAAATTAGAAGTATATGCAAATGATCAAGTTCATGTGTGCATAGAAGTGTTTGCAACATTGTGAGAATAGAAAAGCCAAAAGATAAGAATCTCTTTCTCTCTTTGATTTTTGATGTGGTAGGGCACTTAGACTGTAGATATGTAAGTATTGTTCTAGTAGCGTACTCTACCGCTGACAAAAGAAATACTGGAAATTCAATAACGAGTGCATGTGGAACAACTATGTGAAATTCTATATTCGGTGCACAAGAGGTACCGAATAATTTATTATTCCACTAATTATTATATTATATTTTTAACATTGGTATCAGAGCCATAGTTAGTTATTCTTGTGTATTTATGATCTTATGCAAATACTGATTTTAATTTTTGGAATATTTGCATTTGCTGTGTTTTTTGGTAAACTCACGGCCGGCCTTTTGGTAAAAATGCTAGGCTTCAAAGTATATATCTGATTTATTTTCCCTCAGGAGACTATCTTTTTTTTTTTTTGTAAGTCAGGAGACTATCTTGATCTGTGCATATATTGATATTTCAAAAACTAGTCAATGATGATCCTCCATCGATTTGCCTATATAAAGCCGCAGCTAAAGTTGTAAAGGAAAGAGCTTGAAACATGATGGGTATAGGAACTACGTACATAAGATACTAAAGAAATAAGAACATTGATTATTAATTTAATTAAAAGCTCTAATATTTCGCACCATGGGACCAATTTAAATGTTAAGCAAATTTCATAGCGCAGAGCATAGGAAAATAATACTGAAATATGCATCGTCAGGGGCAGAACTAGAATTTTAGGGGGCGGGGGGAAAAACTAAAAAAAGAAGACTTTTTAAAAGAGTAAAAAATTAATTTCAGAGGTTTTATTCCATGAAAAAACATATAATCTAGAAGAAATTTTAAGATTTTAAGAGGCAATTTATAGCTAGTTCCGCCTGCTTTGATCTAGTCTCTAATATTTGAGACAAGTTTAAATTGTTTCCACATGCCATGTTAATAAATGATATAAAATATTTAGATTTTACGTTTTATTCAAAGAAAAAATTGCTTCCTTGTCAAGAAAAAAAAATTCCCCCTATTTTCACATCAATCGACTACATCAACCCCCCCGTTCATGATGATTGATGACCCCTTGATTGTCTCAAGTAAAAACCAATTCTATAGGCTGTGTTTGGCAAGGACGGGACTGAGTTTTTGTCAAACTTAAAAAAAAAAAAACTCACAACAAAATATTTCAACTTTTTATATTTTATCAATTACTTTTTAACAATTTTTTTTTATTTTTTATATTACATCAAACATTTTTGTATTTATATTCAAATAAAAAATTCACTAAAAAATAAAACTTTTTCATTTTTTTATACAAAATTTACAACATTCTTTATATTTTATATCACATCAATCACCTTTTATTATCATTCAAACTCCATACACCAACTCAACTTTTTGCCAAACATACAGTGGCAATGTTTGACAAAAGTTTTGTATTTTGGGTTTTTAAAATCTCTAAAAAATCATATTAAAACATTCCAACTTTTTATATTCAATCAATCACTTTTTAACAACTTTTTTTACTTTTTATATCATATTAAACACTTTTTATTACTATTCAAATAAAAAACTTACTAAAAAACAAAACTTTTTCACTTTTCTGTACCAAAAAAAAAAAAAAATTTGCAACATTCTTTTTATTTTATATCACATCAAAACTCAAAAACTCTCGAACCAAATCCAACATTTTGTCAAAAACACCCCATTTTCTCAAAGAATCTTCAAATCAAATATCTTTTCAAATGTGAGTCTATCACTACTACAACTCCTTAAGTAAATTATTGTAATACTTTTGTATTTTTTTGGGTTTTCTGTATGAATTATGTGATGGAATTTATGGATAACAGATGATTTAGAGAATAGATTATGGATGAATTTTTGGAAATAGTATTGAAAGTAAAGAAAAGATGAGATTGATTCGAGCTCAGTCTCAAGGTCTAAGAAAGTAAAAAGGCTTACAATTGAATAACCATTTTTGTACCTCTTTTGCAGATTGAGCTTATAAAGCCTTGCTAATTCCTAATCACTTTACAACTAAGCCCTACTAACTTCTTACAATTAAGGGTGCGTTTGGGTAAGCGATTTCGTAGACAATAAGTGCGATTTTAAACAAAATCGCAAAAACTGAATTGTTTGGGAACTGCGATTTTAAAAAATTGCGATTTGAAAACGCAGAAAATCTGCGATTTCAAATCGCAGGTAAGGAGGTGCTTTTTTGAAAACGCAGAATTTTAAAACGCTAAACTGCGATTTTAAATGCCAAACTGCAATTTTGCCAAACGCTAAACTGCGTTTTCAAAAATCACGTTTTAAAATCGCACTTTTTAAAATCGCTATTTTTTAAATCGCACTTTTTGAAATCGCAATCCCAAACAGGCCCTAAAGCCCACTAACATATATGGATAAAGGCCCACTTATCTAAAAGGCCCATTACAATTAAAGCCCACTAATTTAATATATTCCTTACAATTATTTTGTTGTGAATCTTTTCTATGATCATTTTTATGAATTTTGGTTTATTGCCATGATGCACCTTTGTCTCAGCTTTAATTTTTTTTTTTTTTTTAGAGAAAATGGGCGCATCTCATTAAAATATAATAACCAATGGACTACAAGAGCTCCATAGAGATAATATCAGCAATACAGTGGGGATCTTTCTCCCCATAGATGAGTTCCTCAGTACGTGTCAGAGCTTCCTTGGCAAGTCGGTAGGCCGCCTCATTCAAGTGTTTGCGGACATGATGGACTCTCCAGGTATGCATTCCATGCAATTGACTACGCGCTTCCTCAATGATGTGACCGTAGCTACTCCAGTTGCATGTGGGGGAGTTTAGAGCCTTGAGCACTTGGAGAACATCCCCTTCCAACACCACCTTAGAGTATTCTCAATCCCGACTAAATGTGATTGCCCTAAGTGCTGCGACAGCTTCAACAACATCAGGGGCTATAATGTATCTTTTAGGAGAGGACACCGAAGCCACCACCTCCCAGTAGGACCCCGGATTATCACCCCAATACCCATCCACCTGTTCACCACATCCACAGCCGTATCCCAATTAATCTTTACAAAACCCTCTGGAGGAGCTTGCCATCTATTTTCCGTGGGAAGAGCCGCCGTCACCTGAGGAATCTGCCTAAAATTAGCCCTCTGAAAGGCTTCTAGATTATCAAGTGTTTGAGTGACCACAATTTGCGGACAACCCAGCTATCTCCCATGAACTGCTGCATTTCTTTGGAACCATACTGCTCGGGCCACAACCGTTACCCTCTCCAGATTCTCCTGGTCCAACACTTGGACTAGACTTGAGAGGATAGCCCGAAAATTCTCATGCTCAAGACTCCGTTTCTGAATTCTGCTACTACACATACTCCAAATAGCCTTTGCCACTGGGCAACCCCACAAGATATGGCCCGTAGTCTCCGTTTGATCTGAGCATATAGGGCAAAGAGGATCCTCTATGATTTTCCGTCTGAAGAGGTTAGCTTTAGTCGGCAAAGCATTATTGCAAGCCCGCCACACAAACATCTTCGCCGCATGCGGTATCTTCAACTTCCATAGGAGACGCCAGAAATCCCTATGTTGACCAGAGCTTGAATTTTCACCCTTAGCAGAAGCTATGATTCCTTTTTGAAGATAATATGCACTCCGGACTGTAAACTCACCATGAGCAGTATGCCACCAAGTCGGTCAGTCATTTGTGCTGATCGAACCAATAGGAATCTGAGTTATAAGCTCAGCTGTACTCAGATTAAACAACTCATGAATCAACCCAACTTTCCAACTTGGCCCATTCCAATCAATGAGATCCAAAACAGTCTTTGTATCACTTAGTCCTCCTAACGAAGAACCAACAAGGAGTAGAAGTTGGAGAGGGAGCCATCGATCATGCCAGATTTGGATTTGGAAACCATTCCCAACTCACCACTTGATTCCAGCTTTGAGAAGGTCTTGAGCAGTCTAAAGACTTTTCCAAACATAAGACGGTTGCCGACCCAACTTTGCCGTGAGGATCGACCCTAGGGGGAAATACTTTGCCTTGAAAATTTTTGCCAATAAAGAGTCAGGATTCTGGAGAATTCTCCAACATTGCTTTGCTAATAGAGCTTTGTTAAAGCTTTTAAGATCCCGGAATCCCAGTCTTCCTTGACTCTTGGCAACTCCCAACTTTTTCCATTTGATCCAATGAATAGATCTTTCTTGTTTGTGGTGGCCCCACCAATATCTCTGAAGCATAGCATCTATCTCATGAATGAGAGATTTGGGTAGCAGGAACACACTAATCGTGTAAGTCGGAATGGATTGTGCTACGGCTTTTAGCAAGTTTCCTTTCCCACTTGGGAGAAGAATTTATTCTTTCAATTACTAATTTGGGCTCAAATACGATCCTTTAAAGACGTGAAAGCCAACCACCTGGATCTGCCTACAAAAGCAGGTAATCCTAAGTATTTCTCGACACTATTTGTTGCCTGCACCCCTGACGTTTGAAGAATCTGACTTTTATCATTTGCAGGTGTATTAGTTTTAAAGAGGATGGATGTTTTTTCCAAATTCAAACGTCGTTGCCCTAAAGCTTGCTCATATTGCCCCAAAAACAGAACGAAGATTGGACCACTCTATCACTGTAGCCTTACAAAATAATAGACTATCATTTGCAAAGAATAGATGATTGTTGTCTCCGCTCTAATTGTGAAAGAAATTAATCATGAATTGTATGCATAGCACTTTTAAAATTATGATAAATATTAAGTGGTAAATATTGGATTGTAATATAATAAATGCTGATTTGATAAATTTTAACTACTTAATTTAAGGAATTTTTCCAACCATGCTATTAAAATAATAAATGCTGATTTTGACTAGAAATACTTGATTCCAAAAGTTGGAATCTTTCTGTTCTCTAATCTCCTAGTCCGATTTCCTCCAGCCAAAGAATTGATTAAACGAATTTTAATCTATCAGAACAACAGCAGAAAATAACTTTAACATACCTCCAGCCGATTATTCAAGCACGTAGTTCTTAATTTGAAGCAGAAAAATTAAACCACCTACAAAATTCACAAGAATTTTCTAGAGGGGATCTTTTTAGCCTACGCTAATTTTGCCTACAATGCCGTTAAATTTCTCTTTTATGTGAATAACTAGTTTTTTTTTTTTTTTTTTGCAGAAAAAAAAATAGTTAATCTAACAATATATAATACCCATAAGGAAATATCCCACAATATTATATATAATATATATATATATATATATATAATAATATATAATATATTTAATATATATATTATATATATTTTGTTAAATGAAATTAAAGTAGTTTCCTATTTTCTCAAGTTTCATTTTGCTAATCTTACACCCATCAAAGGTGGAGATTTTTGTTTCAATGATCCAATGTGCCTGTTCCAGCACATGATGGTTTTCTTTTGATTCTAAAAGAGAAATGCTAAAATATATACTATACCAAATTCTCTTAGGTTGATACGAAAATGTCATCAGCTCTAGGATTATTTTCTAAAGAATTAATCTAAAAGCTGACGGACATTATCACATTAGTTCAATAAAATAAAAATGAGATGAAAATATAATATATAACATTGCTTTTTGAAAAATGCAAGTGCTCTAAAAGTTGCAAAGCCTTTCAATTTGACTAATGGTGGTTGTGGAGCATACATGGTAACACCCACTATGCCATTGGAATTGGATTGAGTAAAAAGATCCCATATAGTTGGGTTTATCAATTATAAGATGAAAAAAAATGAGAGCAAAAGAAAACAATAAATGTTATATACCTCATCAATATTTCATGAATATTTCATTATGCTGATGTGGTAGGGTATAGTAACATTGGATTAGCCTTTGTTAAAAAAGAGTACCACCAAATACCACGTTTTTATTCCATAACTATCTTACAATGTTAACGTGACAGTTTTAACTAACTCTTGTATTTTTTTTTAACAATGACTGATTTAAGAGTTAGTTAAAACTGTCATGTCAACATTATAAGATAGTTATAGATTACTCTTAAAAAAAAAAAAAAATTCTAATAACTATGTACTAACTAGACCAATGTACGTAATAAGATAAAAATGTGTTGTATAATATGGCATTACTCAAAAAAAACATTGAGTTTGGAGAGCTACTACAATGTAGATTAAATCAATTGCTAGCCAAATGTACGTCAATGATCCTCATTAAAACTCATAAGCTTAATGTTCAAAAAGAAATAAATATATCCCGCAATTTGAAACATTCATCTGCCTACAAATTAATGCAGATTGATGCTAAGATGCCTCACAAAATGGAGAAGGAACATCTTCAGATTCTCTGCAGGGTTTGACCCACCTACCATGTTTGTTAAGCAAGTGGCACTACAAAAAAACTCCTGGATCCTCAACTTCTTTATCAGCATATCTGTTGTCTTATGAAGAATTTTGTTAAGTATGATCTTTGGCAATTTTGGTACTATATCTTGCTTAACAACAATGCGTAATGTTTTTATCCCATGTAGCCGTCTGTAGCCCTTTTCTCTTATTGAATTAAAAAAAAAACAATGCGTAATGTTTTTACCCCAATTTCACTAAGCTTGTCCTTGAATGCCATATTGTTCCCAACCCTTGGTGCACCAAAAGAAATGACTCTAATGGCAAGCCATGAATTTGATGCCATTTTGTTGATATATTTTCCTTCGGGGACTTTGTAGGAGTCATATGATCACCCTGGTCCATAAAATCGATCCTACGGCAAATAGAGGAGGTGAGTGAGTAATTTCGTGGATTGATAATGAGTTTTCATCTCATTTTCACTCCTCCCAATAAAGTCAATTACTTTTCAAAATTAATTACCAAATAACTTTATTCATTTTTTTTCACAAAAAATTCACATATCATTTTATTAACATCTCAAATATGTTTAAATGAGTTGAATTTTGCAACCGACTATCCGATACTTGAAGTTACAAAGCAGTAACCAGCAGGTATCGGGTAGGGCGGGGCAAGGTGGGGTTAGGATGGATCGAGTATTACCCAATAAAAAACAAACATATCTTATTAATTTGATTAGATAAATCATATTTGATTTCTCAGATCAAATCTTGCCGGCAAGGTGGCAAATTAGATCGTGAGACGAATCCATGGGACGGAGTGGGCGTGGGACAGAGGGGGCGCAAGATGGCGTGGCTGTGGGACAGAGGTGGCGTTGGACGGCGTGGCTGCCAGAGTGCAGAGACCAAATAGCGAAGGAGAAGAGGAGAGGAGGAGAGAAGAAGAGAAGGAGAGAAGGAGAAGAGAATGAGACAAAGGTGGAGAAGAGGAGAGAACCATAGAAAAAAAGAGAAAAAAGAAAAAAGGAAAGGGCAAAGAGAGAGTCGTTAGGGTTTAGATACCATCTTTTTCCAGATGGGTCGGGGTTGGATAAAACTTGCATTTTCAATGCTATACCAAATATCCGACCCGACCCGACCAATACGGGTTTTCAAAAACTTAACCCATACACAAAAAAAACACAGAAAATTTGTGCTTTGTGGGGCAGGTATTGCGGATACGGGCGGGTTTTGCCCACTCCTAGTGAAGAGGGCGTTTAATTTGCACGAGTTAAAAAGTTTGTGTGATAAGGGTAGGTAAACAAAGTGATTCTGCTTTGAAGAATTTTTGTCATTAAAAAAATAAAATTCAATTAAAAAAAAAGGAAGAGGAAATTATATGTGTTGGCGTAAATGGAGGCTGAAGGATGGATTTATAAACTTTATGATGGGAATCTGTCGTAGGATTATAGAAAGAGGAAGTTTGACAGTGGCTATGAGTTTGACTTTTGAAGGACGTACACCTTTGACTGTCAATCCAAGGCTTGTAGGATATTAGAGGAGGAATAAGACGTATATGGCTGCTGCAACGTACAAGTTGAATGTTTCAATCCTGATTTACAAAAAAAAAAGAAAAAAAAAAGTTTCAATCCAAAGACAAGAACAGTCATATACACGTACGGAAGCTGAGAGTTGTACTTAGATGTATTTGAGATTGGATTTTGTAGATAAAAATATAATTTTAACCTAAATCATAAAAAATGAATAATTTAAAAATTGTGTTTTTAAAAAATTAAAATTTAAAAATGTATAATATTTACGTTTTTAAATCGCAGGTAATTGATTTTTTTTTAACGCATAATTTTAAAAGTTAGACTGAAATTTTAAAAGTTAAACAATGATTTTGTCAAACTCTTAACTACGTTTTTAAAAATCACGTTTTCAAATCACATATTTTTAAAATCACACTTTTTAAAATCGTAAACCCAAACTAATTAGTAAGGTCCTATTCTTTAAAAGCCAATTGTTAACTTACAGCTTATCTCAAATCATTTAAAAATATATATGAGTTTAATTATTTAAATAATACTTTTTTTATTTGTAATTTATTTGTAAGACTATATTACACATAGAGTATTTTAATTCAATTAGAAAATAAACCACTATTTATCATAAAAGTTTAAGCTCATTTAAATTGATAAATTTAATTTTTTAATTAATACTGTAATACTCTTCATCACTTGTGACACCATACAACACGTATTTTAATCGAAACGAATGATAAACTATGGAGTCAATGTTAGAATTTAAAATCTCGACTTTGATATCATATTAAATTTATCAATTATCTCAAAAGTTAAAACTAATAGAAAATGATAGATTTAATTATTTAATTAATATGCTAACATTTTCCTAAGTACCTGCTCAAACTCTCATTACTATGATTGATTAGAATGAAAGCCTGAAATTTTCATTAAGAAAAAAAAAACTTTTTTAATAAGTGAGATTCAATATGTAAAATATTTAAAGTATTTCAAGTATTTGGTGTAAAAAAAAATGGCATAGTCAACCAAAAATACATTTGACTTAGTAGAAAAAACTTATTTAAATTTTATAAAATAATTTTTATTTTTTTAAAACCGTAAATCATTTTTCACCTGCTTATTTAATTTTGTTTCCAAATGATGTCTTAGTGATTCACTGTACTATGTGATCCAGGATTTCTCGCGAGCTTTCAAGGCAAATTCGTCGGTTACACATTATTTGGGAACTTAGGGCTCGTTTGGGTATCAAATTTAATTTGATTTTATTTGATTCTATGTTGACTTCACAAATATCGAAAAAAAAATAGGTTTTGAAATTATGTTTGGATGATTTAGAAAAAATATTTGAGTAGGTGATTATATTTGAAAAAAATAATAAAATATTCTATTTTATTTTATATATATATATATATTTTAAAAAAAAGAAAAAGCTGGGGTGGTCCGGACCACCGCCGGGGGTGGCCGGACCGCCGACGGAGGTGGTCGGACCGCCGCCGGAGGTGGTTGGATCGCCTTTGAAGATGGCCGGACCGCTGCCGGAGGTGGCAGGACCGCCGCCGGAGGGGCCGGACCACTGCCGGGGGTGGCTGGACCACCGTCGGGGGTTGCCGGACCACCCTTCAAATTTTTTTCCTTTTTTTCAAAATAAAAATAATTTTTATATTATTTTTTGGGTTGGGTCGAATAAATTTGAGTTGGATTGAAAAAATTTGAGTTGTTAAAAATTGTTAACTTTTATAAAAAATTGAGAAGAATTGAGTTAAACAAAAAATAACTAGGTTCTCGAACAAGCCTTTAAATTTTTGGGTTAATATTTGTAAACTAGTATTTCTCCACCCCAAACCCATGACTTGATTTTCCCGGAAAATCCCAGCATTTTCGAGAAAATCTCGCGATGGAGCCTCCTCCTGACCTAGCAGACGAGTTCCGCAACTGGCTGGAGCTGCCCCGGGACGTGACGGCGTCGATCCTGCAGAGACTGGGCGTCATCGAGATCCTGACGAGCGCGCAGATGGTGTGCTCGCCGTGGCGCAACCTCTGCAAGGACCCGTCTATGTGGCGCACCGTCCACATTCGCAACCCCCACAGCAACTGGGAGATCCCCGATCTCGAGACAATGTGCCGTCTCGCCGTCGATCGCAGCTGCGGCCAGTTGGTCGATCTCTACATGGAGTACTTAGGCACCGATGACCTCCTCAGGCACATCGCTGACAGGTATTTTCTTTTATATTTTTTGTTCGGATTTGATTAGAGTTTAAGGTTTAATTTTTAATAGTGATGGCCTCTTTGTTGTACAATGTGATTGCTAGGGTCTTGTGGTTGTTTGGATTTTGGTAACTACTTCGTGTAATTCTAGTTTATCGATTTAGAGGTTTAGGGTTTGTTGGTAAATTTGAGATATTTGCTTCAATAACATGGGTTTCTTATATTATCTAACCATGTTTTTTAGAAACTGCAGCTCATGATGTTGGAAATCCTCCCCTCTAGTAATCTTGAGACATACTCTTATTTGTTGATGAAAAATTGGTTAAATGGGTTTTTCGTCTTATATACACTTCTTTACTGTTGTAGCTTTATTTACCCAAAAACTGAAAGGCTTGATGGGATCTGTAGTTAGCTGCTCCTTGAATTTCAGCTCCGCAGACGATCCATTTCCAGTAATTTATGCTAAGATGCCACACCATGTGGATACAAATGCATAATGATGTGTCTCCAACCAAGTATTTAAACTCAGTTTTAGTCTTGGATAACTTTGTATGACCCAAAATTTTTAATTTTACATAGTGTGCATCTTTTTATTGAATTTCTGGCACCATAAAGTTTACTCATCCAAAAAAGAATTTCTGCCACCATAAAGTTAAAATTAAAATTATTCTAATTTTGTTTTTGTTTTTGTGTGTGTGTGTGTGTTTGTGGTTTGGGGGGGGGGGGGAACCAATTATCAATGATGATATAAGCAAAATTGGTTTGCCAACAGTATGATGACTGCCTTGGTCAAGCTGACTGTTCAATCTTCCTATGCATAATAAATGCCTATTATTCAAGGATCAGGACATCGGGTTTCTCTTTTTCATGTTTAAATCAAGGATTTGAACATCCATTAGGCTTCTGTGATTTATTATTGCCTTGGTCTATATTAATTAGATGTAATTGGTGCAGCAGTGACTTCTCTAAGATTGTGCCACGAGTGCAATTTTGTTATATAGTTAGCCTGTATTAAAGAAAGCTTAGTTTCTTTCCAGTATCAGGAAATATGCAAGGTTATATTTATTTATAGGTCCATGAATATATGTAGATAAAGACCGTACTACTATAATATATGTATTTTCAAAAGTCACAAGATGCTCGGACTTGTGGCTTACAACTGTATGTAGGAAGTTTTGAGTATGGTAATTAATAAAATGCTGGATGATTTGGCCGGGAAAATGTTCCCAACTGGACATTGGGTTTCTTTTCTTTGAATAATTTTTCTACATAGAATAGAAAATAGACAGCACACCACCACTTTGCAGCCCTCCTTGTTGAATTATAGGCCCCATTTGGGGGCTGCAATGTAGAAAAATATCTCTAATACAGTTCACAGTCTATGTAGCGGATTGTGGAATTCAATCTCTTTATGCCAATAATGAATTTGCAGATGCAGAATTCTTCCACATATTTGTGTTTGCCTGTCTGTTTATAACTGCTGGTTCATTTTTGTCATTTCCTTTCATGGTATTTTAACAGTTCAAGTCAGCTCAAACGCCTTCGACTTGTAAGTTGCTATGACATTTCAGATGAGGGATTGAGTGAAGTGGCTGCAAAACTCCCATTACTAGAGGAGCTTGACATTTCATACTGTTCATTGTCAAAAGAACCTCTGAAAGCTGCGGGCCGTAGTTGCCCTAATTTGAAATCACTCAAATACAACAATCATGGGTATAGAACTCCTCACATAGAGTGTGATGAGGTGGCACTTGTTATTGCAGAGAACATGCCTGAATTGCGGTGCCTCCAGCTTTTTGGAGATAAGCTGACTAATGACGGCTTGCAGGCCATCCTTGATGGTTGTCCTCACCTTGAATCACTTGACCTAAGGCAATGCTTCAATGTCACTCTGGCAGGGAATTTGGGAAGAAGATGTGCTGAACAGATTAAAGACTTGCGGCGTCCCCTTGATTCCACTGAGGACTATGAATTTGATGCCGAATTTGAAGATTATGGTTCTTTTGATGACGGCTACCCATCTGGGTTGTCGGACTACGATGATCATTTGTCTGATCCTTGTGGGTATTATGATTTTTCAGATGACTACGAAGACTACGATGACTTCACCAACTACAAAGAATTTAACGAAGATTTTTTTTTTGACTAGCGAAAATGAAATGACTCATGTGCTGCACCCAACTCTTGTCTCCCAATATTTTGAATGTTTAGTATTTCATGTGTACAGTTAGATGTACCAATTTTGAATTCCGACCGTAAAATGGATGCTATTCATTTTATTTGAAATGGAGTAAAAAAGGTGGGCTTCAAATTATATATCTTATTTATTTTCCTCAGCAGATTATCTTGATCAGTGCATATATTGATATTTCAAAAACTAGTCAATGATGATCCTCCATCGATTTGCCTGTATAAAGCCACAGCTAAAGTTGTAAAGGTAAGAGCTTGAAATATGATGGGTCTAGGAACTACATAAGATACTATAGAAATAAGATCATTGTTTATTAATTTATAAGAACTATTTCTTTCAAAATATAGGCGTGGGACCAATTTAAGCATAGAATCGGAAAGCCATGGAGCAGCCGTATCATCTGCAGTGAGAGAGTCACTCACGCTTATATTCTGATTTTGAGCAACAACAGAAATGGGCAGCAAGAGGAGAAAGCAACAAAACACATTGTTAGAATTGTTTGGATTCATACAATCAAGTGAATGAAAATAAATTGAAAGAGCATTATTTATACAAGACTTTCCAATTTCTCATTGTGCCGGCCTTTCTAATTCAAAGTAGTGAAAGCTCATGGAATACGTTAGAATACAAGGACTGAATTCATGATTTTCGAAAATGCTGACCCAGATATTTGTTCCCTTGAATTGGGGGAGTGGGGCCGAATTGGGGGAATGTGGGACTATAAAGAGAACAGCTGAACTGGGAGGAAGAGCAATTAATCTTTTTTTTTCTTAGTTTTGGTGTTCTAAGCTCCATTCTCTTATTGGAAGACACAAATGACTTTATTTGTACTAAGCCCTTATAGAAGTTATTTTCGGTTTGGATTGCCGGTGAATTGAATCCTCCGAAGCTTCTTGTTTCTTATTAGAAATAGTTTGTGCCAGTATCTGGCTACCCATGAATCCATTGTTTTGTTTTTCTTCTAACATATAAAATCACATGTTCAAGTTTGCTATTGGCTTTCTTCAATTCATGTCTTGAAAACGCACTTGGCTACCACGAATCCATTGTTTTGTTTTTCTTCTAACATATAAAATCACATGTTCAAGTTTGTTATTGGCTTTCTTCAATTCATGTCTTGAAGACGCAGAGACATATTTGATTGTCTGGCTGCAAAGAAAAGAATGAACCAACCCCTGGTGGTAGGCTTAGGGGTGGCTAAATCACCCTGACCATTTTGGGGGTGGTGACCACCCACTGTTCTAGGGGTTGTTTTTTTTTTAAAAAAAAAAATAAAAAAAATTAGATATTTTATATATTTATATATTTTTTTATTATAGGTGATATGGGTCATAATTTAATTGGTGTTGATATCATATTTGATGGTTTTTGTTAAAAAAAGAAATAGATAGAAGTTAGGTGCATGTACCTATTTGTTATTTTTGTATACAATAGACAGCTCTCAAAACATTTTTATACCACAAAAAAACTTATTGCAAATCAATGTAATCGCATGGACTCTTTGATATTTTTTCCTTTTCAAAATAAAATCTCATATGAGATGAATGAGCTTTTCTCTCTAGAAAATAGAGAGGAAGGCAACTAAAAAACACCACTTCTGTCTTGGTAAAGATCCTCCACCTTCTTATGAGACCTCCCTTTGCCGCCGGTGTATCTTTTAGGGGAGGAGGGATGGATTTTTTTCCCTCCCTCCTCCATTATCTCCTTCATTGTTTCCTTGTTATTCATTTTCTCCTTTTTGGCTCATCTACATCCCACAAACATAACCTCAACCCTCCCTCCACCATAGATCCGCTGTCCTACTCAGCCCCCTCCACCAAGCTGTTTCAGCCTCCGCTGCTCTTGATATTAGCTTGGTTTTTACATTTTTTTTTTTTTTAAGCTCGATCTATCTTCCTACATTAGTCCCGCCCTCCAACGCGCTTGACCACAATCTTCTTCTGCCTCTCCACTCCTATCGCTGCCCTCCACGCCTATGCTTGGCCCTCACGCACCCGTCAATGGATCTATGCTCCTCCCTTATCGCTCCTTCCACTAGTCCTGCTTTTTATTTTTTAGTGTTTTGTTGCTTTTTTGTTGTTCTCTTTGTATTTCAGTGTTTATTGTTGTGTTTTATGGGTTTAAATCTTCTAGTGCCATTATAATTTGATTTTGCTATGGAAACTTGTATAATCAGAGCTTTTGTCTCATCTTTTTCAAATTTAGATGAGAATCCAATGCCTCTCCTTCAACGGCCTTCTCTTAGTGGATGTTGTAGTTGTCAAGAGGGGGTTTGAGTAGGGTTGAGAGACCTCCCTTCTTGTGCTCCTTCCGTTACCGCTTTCTATGGCTCATATATTGGTTTTTGACAAAGATATAGAAGATCGGGCCAATTTTTGGTTCATTTTTTATTATTTAGTTGTATTTTTTGCATTGTTCTTTAATTTTGGGTTTATTGTTGAGGAGCTCACCATTTTTTCAATTTTAGAACCCTCTTAACTCTTTTCCTATTTGCCCAAAAAAAAAAAAAAGAAAAAAAAAAAAAAAGAAGAGAGGAAGGCAACTGTTTTTATTACATTCAACATTGAGGTCTAAGCACTGATAGATACTTTGCTCAAGAAAAGAAAAATGAAAAAAACATTGAGGTTTAAGTACTGATAGATACTTGCTCAGAAAAAAATTAAAAAAAAAAGGTACTGATACGATACCACAAAAAATTATATTCTAAAGTATAACATGAAAGAGAAACAATGTACAATATACTTACAATTAACAAGGGTATAATGCTAAAAACCCATTAAAACTTAGGGTGGGTTCGGTAATAAATAAAATCATAAATGAAATAACACACAACTTCTAAGGTCCTGCAATAATTAATAAAAAAGTACAGTAACTTTGTGCAAACAAATCAAACCCATCAAAACCCCACCATTGTTCCTCCCCAAAACTTTCTCCAAAATCAAAAGAGCATCAAACACACACTCTTGTCTGAGGAACAAAATCCAGAACCAAAACCAGAATCAAAAAACCAAAAGAAGCGAAAAAAAAAAAACAATGTCAGCAGCACCACTAGAAATGATCGTCAAGAACCGGTTCCTAGGGTTCCTCATATGGCAGTCCATTCCCTCCTTTGCCATTTTCGTCCTCTTCAAAACCTTCATCTCCACCATCGCCACCAGTACTTCTACTTCTACTTCTAGTAGTAGTAGCAGATACCCATTACTCTCTTATGCCCCTTCGCTCATTACCCTCCTCACCTTCTTCACTTTCCACCTCTCACAGCTCCTCTTCTCTGCCTCTCTCTCACTCGTCTCCTCTCCTCACTCCCACCGCCCGGCCTACCCTTTTGAGCTTATACTTGGTCTCGTCCGCTTTCTTCTTGTCTCGGACTCATCATCGGCACCGGTGGCCGTCGATTTTCGCCTCCGGGCCAAGGTTTCTCTGAGCTTTGTGTTGTTTGTGGCGGCGTGTGCTGTGTCAGGATTGCTGGGCATGGTTTCGATGTGCTGGGTGAAATCGAGCGGCTTTGCTGTTGAGTGGGTGATTCGGGGTTTTGGGGTTGGATTGCTTTACGGGTTGGTTTATGTTTATAAGCGCAGATGGGTTTTGGAGTTTCCCATTATCCAGGTTACCGTGTGTGTATGTGTGGGTTTTGTTTGCTTTTTATGAAGTTTTTAATTTGGGTCTATGCTCTTGTTGGTTGCTGAGAAAAAGCTGGAGTTGGGAGAAGAGAAGGTTTACAAATTTTGACGGATTTTGTTACTAGATGGCGTTTTATGTTTTGCTGGTTCAGAAATAGAAGAAAGAAATATCTCTACCTACTTAAACACTTGTGTTAGGCACATTAGTTTTTGATATGCTGTTTGAAGTCCCCTGCCACTTTGGTTACTATGGTTATAAAATAAAAGAGTGTTATTATCAATTATATGTTGAAAGGCATAGGTGCTCAAATGAAGGAGACTATTTGATTTAAGCCATATTCCTCTAATCTTAGAAATTTATCGGAGAAACTGATGATGTGTTCTTCAAATTACTTACTAGTCTTGTTGGGAATGCTGCACTAGATTTTTCCTATTTTTAATATAGCGTTTAAATTTGGCGCTTCTAAGTTCATTTTTACTAGTTGAGAATTCATTGTTTGCACATTTTCACCAGGGCTGCCATTCAGAACTATAAATTAGATTGCCACTGTATCCTCACAGTGCTTTGCTTTCTAGTTAGACTTATGTCCACTAATTTTAATCTGCTTGTTGCAACAGCGTCCACCCTTCTTCAGCTTCAAGATGGGGCTCCCTTCAGCTACTACACGCGCTTTCATGCTTTCGGGTGTGGCTTACATTTTTTCAGCTGTTCTAGGAGCAATTCTCCCAGATCCCTTTAAGAGCCATGTTACAATGAGAAAGTACATTGCTGAGCAGATCATCTTTTGCATTGGGAGTTTTGCAGTGTTTCTCTGCTGGGAATTAAGTCACCATTTACATCGGGTTAGCTCTTCCGACATTTTCTTTAGTTTATTTTATTTAATTTTCTTTTCAGTATCATTTACCTTTTGTAGGTGGTCAACCAAAGCATTTGATATCATTTCAATATTGATTGATGTTTGTATCATATAGTTGCTAATTTTGATTGTTCCAATTCTCATTGCATGTCATCTTAGGGATGTGATTCTTCAAAATACAAAAATTTGGTGCATTATATCTTGCATGTTGTATTATCCCAAATTGATTTCCTCACTCTCATTCCATTTTCCATTTGGAACAAAAATAATGTACTAAACATTAAGGGAGGGGAAAAAACTGTTTTCATGGCTGAAAAAAATCAGGCTTTTATGTGGAAAAATTCTATCCAACTGATTGCCAGTACAAAGAGCGCCCCCCTGGCCCCCCTGATATTTATTTATTTATTTATTCTTTCCAATTCTGCACACTTCTCTTGTACCTTATCCTATGCAGCAGGGGTACTTCTCAATCACTTTGATGCTCCATTGACATGTGGTGGATGGGCATGTTTTATCATCTCCATTTAATGTATTATATAGGAAAAAATACACTTTAGCCTCCTGAACTACCATCACTTTTGCACTTATGCTACCAAGCTTTAAAAAGTGACACCTGACTCCCTCCAACGACCACCCATTTAGGAATAAGCCACTCTATTAGGAAGTGGCATTAAAATGAACGAAAAATAGTCATGTGCAGCATGTGACTTTTTGAATGCATCTTACCATAATGTCCTTAACATTAAAAAAATAAACAAACATGAAATAAAAAAAAATAAAAAATTTGAAAACAAAAATTAAGGGGTGGCTGAACGGCCACTCGATGATTGTTTTTAGTTTAAATAATTTTATGGGTATTTTGGGGAGAAACACATAAGAAGTCACGTGTGGTGCATGTGACTTCTTTTCCATCCATTTTGACGCTAATTGCTAATGGAGTGTCTTATTTGTAACCAGGTGGTAGTTTGAGGGCTCTTGATGTCAGTTCTTAAAGTTTAGTGTCATAAGTGCAAAAGTGGTGGTAATTCAAGGGGTTAAAGTGTATGTTACCTATTGTATACCATAAAAGTGGTTTATATTGTAAATTGTAACAAATTAATTAAATGTTAAAGTGAACGAGGCATGCAACACAAGGACTTCCTTGGAGGTCACAAATTAATTAAATCTTAAAGTAGAATAGGGGACAAAGATTTCTGTTGAGGTGGATGAAGAAGAGGCATGTGTGTCTATTATTCATGTATACTTGGCCTTCAAACCTTCTTTTTCTCTTAAGAATTACCTCATTATTTATTGCCATATATCCCAGCGTTCCACCTGAGTTTTGCTCTGTACTCACAACCACCTTTTGACTCATCGAGTTTACTTATCAAAAAAAAAAAAAAACCACCTTTTGTCCTTGTGCCAACGTGTTTCTGTATTGTTCCCATACCTAGTTTCATGTCCATATGTCCTGCTGCTGTATTGTTAGCTACTAAGTTTTATTCTAATGTGAACTTTCGTGCTAGATGTTGTTTAGGGTTTTGTGTAAAATCTCCATATCCCAGTAGAACTACCATAACCTGTAAAGCAAATTCATTTCTGACCTCCTACAGATTAGGAACCTCTCTAAATGTGCTTGTAGTGGGTTTAGAGTTAGGAGAATGTGTTTATCTAGTGTCTAGGATTTTAGAAGAAAGGGTTAGGGTTTGTAGAGTGAATTATGGCTTGAAAAGATTTGATTTTGATAGGTGGAAGAAGTTGGAAACCAAGGAAACGACTTGCTAGAATTTTCTGGCAGTTGTAAAAGATTATGGTTTTTAAGGTGTTTAAAAGGACAATTTGCGTTCTAAGAGGTATTTTATGGTTCTAGGGTTTCAAAGGGTATAGGAGAAGG
Organism: Betula pendula; assembly: GCA_900184695.1. NCBI lineage: Eukaryota > Viridiplantae > Streptophyta > Magnoliopsida > Fagales > Betulaceae > Betula > Betula pendula. The sequence continues at coordinate 52,853 of FXXK01000339.1, forward strand.
GATCTGATTTGTGGTTGTAAAAGATGGAAGAAAAGAGAAAGTTTTTGCTTGTTCAGGGGCTCTAAACAGTTTTGGCGAAGTATCTTGCACAGTGGAGAGAAATAAGAACACGCTTGATAATCTTATCTCAATACTCAAAACTAGTATTGATGCAGGACAAGCGATAATCACAAAAATACATGGTGAAATTAAGACCAAGAGATGAGGAAGAAGACCTAAATAAACTAAAATAAAATTCGAGTCTTGCAATTTGCATCAGGTATTCCATTATCAAAGTTGCTGAATTCTCTGAGTGCATTGGGCAAATATATAGAGGGACTAGTAGCATTATGATTTTTAATTTGTCTAGTTAACTAAAGATCTAACAAAACCCAAGTAAAGACTACTTGAACTCGAAGACACTTACTAAAACCTATAAAGTTCTAGATCGACTCGATTATCAAAACATTCTCAATTTGCAGGAGTTTGAAAAAATTATAAATCTGTCTCTCATAAAAAAACTAACCATTACTTGTGAGATAATAATCCAAATCAAAAACCTTTTTAACCATGGACTCCTAATGATTCGACCTTCGAAACTGTATAAGATTTGGACCCTAATGTGATGTTGCAAATGAGCCACAAAATAAATTTTGGACCCTAATGTGATGTTGCAATCTTCCATGGCTGCATCGATTTCTCTTTTAACCACAAGACCTTTATTCAAATATTTCTTGCCTGTTGCTCTTGATAGAGAGGTAATGAGAACTTAGTTGCAATTAAAACACTAGAATTCCTGCATCTTGGCATATACTCTTCTGATAATATGTCATTTTCATTGATAACCACAGACACAGATATCTCCTCTTCTCTTTGACCTTTAATGGTGAGACTTTCGTCTCAATAGCATGTGTTAGCGAATTGTTTAAATTCTTTTTATTCCAGTAATTTGTATGTTCATATCATCGCCTCTTCCCTTTAAAAGTCAATCATTATAACATTTGCCTAATTTGTTTGAAACTATGTGGCAAAACAGGTGCTACATACAAAGAGGTTCACATTTGCACCACCTAAAGGATCTGCAGCAGCAGAAACAAATCCAAGTGAGCATCTCCTTGCAGCTCTGGAGGAGAGCAACCAAAGTTCTCTTCTACAGTATCTTGCATATCTTGATCTGTGTATGGTTTGTGAGAATAATGTTGATACGTGGCGACGAGCTGCCTTTTTTGAAGAAACTGGTGAGACTTACAAAAGAGTCACAGCTGTATGCTTGAGGCCTTTGGAAGAGCTTGCGTTAAAGTTGGCTGAAGGTTTGGAAAGTAATGTTGACAAAACCTCCCAACTATCCCATCAGTTACTCTCACCAGCTGACTCACGTCTAGAATCTAAGCATAGCGAACCACTGAACAACTTCCAGGTACTGATCACTGTTGCTTACGCATGTGAATGAATGTATGCATACATAAATCTATGTTTGTGCATGTATTATTTTTTTAAGCTGGCATTATGTTATCTTGTCCTGAACAGATTTCTTTTATGGGGGCACTTGTTATTTAACTCATTTTAAATTGCTATAAGTGTGTTCAGGAATCTATGTAATTATCCGATGAAGTGCAGATTTTTAACTTTTTTTTCTTCCTTTCTTTCTTAGTTGTACTCTATGTTTACCAATAGGCAAGTTCGTTGTAATCCCCCAAAGTGCCGTAGGACTTTCCCAGGACCACCTGCGTGACTGTGCTGCTACTTAGCCTTTTTCTATTCAAGTGTCATATCTTCTAGCAAGTTGTAAAATAAATAACTTTTGTGCAATGTTTCTTAGGACAATTCCTTTTAATGATTTATTAGTAGTATTTACTAATGCTGAGCGCCCATATAACATTAATTTCAATTCTTTCTATACTATGCGCTTGCATTGTGACACAGACATGGGTATGAACTCAAACGTGCACTTCATATCTGCACTTGACTGATCTCTGTACTCTTAGATGCATGGATGGGGGTATGACCAAAAAGATGGGTTTTGTGATTAAAATATGTAACAAATACAGTTGATAAAGGTGAACTAATATACAGTTGATAAAGGATTCATGGTATTGATCTTAGTCATATGGATTGAGGCCCTAGTTGAGTTAAGGTGACTATATATAATGGGCTAATATAACTAGTTCAAGGTCATCTGTTCATTTAGTTAACCACAAATAGTAATAAGCTGTTAACATCTTTTCTGACAAAACAAGGCATATCTTAATTTTACACATTTTTAAGTAATTGAAGGTTAGGGGTGTGAGAAAAACCGAAAACCGACTGAACTGACCGAACCTGGTGAAACAGATCAATTTGATGATTTCATTAGCTAATTTGATTTGGTTTGCTTATAGAAATAGAAAACCTATTAAATTGGTTTGGTTTTCAGGCATGTAATAGATATTTTTTTTTTATAAGTAATCGAGATATCATTAAAATCGTAAGGTGCTTTCAGGTACATAAGAAGTATACATGAGAAAACACATAGCTAGAAGGAAAAAAAAGAACAAGGAAATCATGATAACTAATCACGAGAGAAGATACAAAAGCAGCTGTCCAAGATACAAAATATAGAAGAAAAAAGACTTAATCTCCTCTAAAGTTCTCTCACGGTCTTCAAAATTTTTGTCATTCATTTTTCTCCTTAGACAACACAAAAGGCACGAATGCATTATCTTCCACACAGCAGCACTCCGAGTGCTACAAGCAGTCCACCAACACTCAAATAAGTTGATTACTAGTCTAGGCATATAGGCTTGTAATAATTGGATAAAGATACATTGTCGAAAAAGGTTTGACACTTGCATCAGGGGAACTTTCCAACAAGGAGTCATTCTACCACTTTCTGCCATCAGGGGAAATCTCATTGCTGACCAAAGTGATAATGCTACAATATTTCCGTCTTTATCTGATTGATACTTCCTAATCTTAAACAGGTCCAGTTATGATTTTGATTTCATCTCCCTCCAGGGATGGCTTGCTTTGATGGCTAGCCTTTCCAAATCTATCTAGGTCAGATTATCCAAAGGAAAAGGTACATGTGAGATCCTCCAAAGATTGAGTAGGAGTTTGTGCACTTAGCAGGAGATATTCCTTGCTCTAAACAGTCTAGAATGTAGAGAAAAGATGTTTATCACATCTAAAACCTTCTCAAATCCTCTTTTAGATTGTTCCATGTGGCTCTAAACTTCTTAAGATCAGAGCATACATGCCACCATCTTCAATCAGGAGATAGTTGTAGTGGATACTTTTCGAAAGATCTTTCTTCTCCTTTAATTTGTGCTGTCAAGGATATTCTGACTGTCCATGGTCCGCTTGCGTATAGGATTAGAGTTGTTACTTCCATTTTGGGACATGTCCCTCTTGTGTTAAGGATGCTATCAATTGTTGTTACCTTATCTTGGGTTTCAAACTCAGTAGATTGTCTCTCATACTTTTCAGAATTAATTTGGGAGGCCAACTCCTTAATTGCTGTTTTTGTTTTCTATATCCATCTTCTGTCTTTCTTGCAAGCCTGTTGGTAACTCCTCTATGTGTAGCAGATATATTCTCTGCAGACCACACTAGTAGTTGTTTTTCCTAGATGTATGTATATGCTCATTTTCCTGCATAATTGTGCATACTAGTTTAAGGTTTTGGTTTTAAAAGCTGAGTTTAGGCCCTCTTGTATCATCCGGCTTTTTGAGGGAAATGTTTTAGGGGTTGGGATTAGCTCTTGTGTCTAGAGGTATTGAAACTGTTTGAAATTGATGTGAATTAGGAATGTTCTCTGAAGAGTATGAGGGGACTGATGCCAAATTAGGAGATTAACGATACTTTTAAATGAACACAATGTGAAACATGAATTTTTAATTAAATGCTATGTTTCTATTTTCTAGCTCTAGTGAGCAATTCTTGAGCTGAAGATTTACCTGATAAAGATTTTCAGTAAGAATGTCACTGAGTTTGGTGGCTGAAAGGGGAAAAGAGGTCTGTTGATATTGTTATGTAAAAGAAGGTTAAGGTTGTCTGCTACTTTGGGATTGTGAAGTAACGGTGTCTGTGAGCCTTTGACCACAGAGCTCGTCTTTTGGAAGTTGACATATCATGCCATTGGCAGAACACAAACGAGTTGCTGGATATGGGGTTGCTGTTGCCTTTTGGCTGAACCGTCTACCTACAAGGTCACATTCTATTAATCTTCAAAAGGGTCCTACTTGAAATCTTTTAAACGGTAGATCTGATAAAATAAACTACAGCCATTTTAGGTATTGGAGAAAATTGTGGACTTTGAGCAGTACGACCACTTTGGTACTGGTACTGCAAACAGTACCATTTATTTTATTTTATTTTTCAAAATCCTGCATCACTTGGGCTTGCTCTTACATAGTAGGCTGACCTGCACAGATGCAATTGCATTCAATGGACTCTTGAATAATCCTTAGTTAGAAATCTTCTGTGCATCAGATAAGACTAATTAATCAGCTATTGTGTCACTTAGAGGTTGGGGAATTGTGGTGATTGATTCAAGTGTTGAGATTATTTGATGCAACAAAAGGGTTTTCTTTTAGACATCTATATCATGATGATCAAATTATTTATCTCATATCTCAACATAAGCACCTTATTTTTTGATTTGTGTTTGCGAGTGCTCATGATCTCTGAATTTCTTTTCTATCTGAATCCATTTAGTTGAAATCTATTTTGCCACTCTTTTTTCCTCTGCTCATTTTCTCCGGAGAAATGATTTCTTGCAGCAGTCAGTCCTTGTGTTAGGTGCCTGCTTACAGCAAGTTATTGCTATGCATTTGGAACAAAGAAAGGGTGTGACAACATTTTCCCTCTTCACACACACAGACACGAGTACACTAGTTCTTAGATATGAATATCTCCTTATATAATTTATATTTTTGTTGTACGCCAGGTTTTAGCAACCTACTCATCAGGAACTTCTTGTATATACTTTTTATTTATAATATATTCGGTTTAAAAAAATGCATAAATATTTCAGCTAATATCTCTCATTGATTCCCTTGAACTTTCCACATTCTTTTATGTTGCATGTGACGTGATCAGATCATAGATTCTGCTTGGAAATAGTTTCCCGTAAATGAGAAAAGGGTGGGGGGAAGGCGAACAGCCAACAACCATAAATTTGTTTTCACAATTATGCTACTTTATATGAACAGTACTTCATGCAGCTATTAGCATAACAATACAAACCAAATGATGGAGTCTTCCTTATGCAGCTATGTGCATGGTGTGCCAGGACGGTTGCCTCGCTAACTGCTGGCTCGCATACGGAAGACAGGTGTGGGGTTGCTCAGCTCTCTGGTAGTAATGCGGCGGTCATCTCAACACTGTTGTCTTGTCTTCTTGCTGTCGAGACATTCATGGGGAAGAAGACCAACATTCAATCCCCCTCACATTTTATGGGGCCAGCTGGAATTAAATGGGCAACATTAAACACAAGAAGAATAGATGGTGCAGTGGGTAAAAAGAGAGGTGGGCCTCTACATTCAAAAGCATATGCTGTTGCTGATGTTTTAAGGACCTCGATCTACAATATTGTGTCTGCCTTCCACGATGAGATGTTGAATAGTGCTAAAGCAGGTCTTCTTGAGAAGGATTGGATCATCAGCGGCAAGCCTCTTTTCGGCAGCCGTGAGCTCCTGCTGCAGAAATTGCGTCTTTTCCTGGATTTTCGAGCTAGCTAACTGATAGTTTGTCTGGGTTTAAACCACCTTTCCTTTATTTATTTTTTTTTTTTGAACTTTCCTGCAAGGACAGCACAAATGAAGAGGCAGTTTTGTATGTTAATCCAAGTGATGGGCGGAAATATAGAGAGATAATGTTGGTTTTGCTTGAAAGAAATATCAAAGGAAAATTCTATAACACATGACGTGTGTGTATTATTGAGTTCCCAAATGATCTTGTACTAATTAAAATTTAAATGTTCAGGCTCCATTATCTCTATTGGGTTCGACAATCTGACTAATTTGGTTTCTTATTTATATATTTGTAGCTTGTCCTAGCCATGAACCATTGGAGAGTAGCAGAGCTTCAAAAATGCCATGGTATGTTGGTTTCAAAAGGAACCATAGTTTTGTTAGTAATGAAGTCAACTTTCACGAAATCAGGGAGGACTTGTGGCAGTGTAGGTAGTTGAAATCAGTTGATAGTTGCTGACTGACGACATGCTCATCTTTTCAAAGTTGATGTGATTTTTGAAAGTACCATTGAATCAAAATTTAATAGTGCTTTTAAAAATCACATTAATTTTGAGAAAATGAAAAAAAGATTAAAAAAATGATGGCTCCTAACATTACTATTCCATCATGTTTCCGCATCACATCTCCATTCAAGTAAGAAATTCCACAAAAGTGGTTCAATTTAACATAAACATAACATATTACAGACAATCAATGCAGTGACTCCCAGTGCTTCTTATGTCAACAAATATGCCAAATTTCAAGAAAAGTTATATTATACAGGAGTACAAAAACAAACATAAATCCCGTGGAATACACAAATGTACATCAAACAGATAATCCTGATCTCGAAACTTGTCGTCATAAAGCATCTTCAAACTGATCATCATCAATCGTCGCAGATCTCAAGCTTGGCGGGATGAATNTTTTTTTTTTTTTTTTTTTGAACTTTCCTGCAAGGACAGCACAAATGAAGAGGCAGTTTTGTATGTTAATCCAAGTGATGGGCGGAAATATAGAGAGATAATGTTGGTTTTGCTTGAAAGAAATATCAAAGGAAAATTCTATAACACATGACTTGTGTGTATTATTGAGTTCCCAAATGATCTTGTACTAATTAAAATTTAAATGTTCAGGCTCCATTATCTCTATTGGGTTCGACAGTCTGACTAATTTGGTTTCTTATTGTTGTACTCGGTATATATTTGTAGCTTGTCCTAGCCATGAACCATTGGAGAGTAGCAGAGCTTCAAAAATGCCATGGTATGTTGGTTTCAACTGGTCAGATGGTCCCAAGGAACCATAGTTTTGTTAGTAATGAAGTCAACTTTCACGAAATCAGGGAGGACTTGTGGCAGTGTAGGTAGTTGAAATCAGTTGATAGTTGCTGACTGACGACATGCTCTCTTTTCAAAGTTGATGTGAAAATATTTTTTTTTAACAAAAAACAGCTCCAGGCTTATTTCATCCCTATTTCATGACCTTAGAAAAAAACAAAATGAGAATTGAATAACTTTAAGTCTGTTTTTTAATAGAAAAAAACATTTTTTTTTATTTTTTATTTTTTTTTCTCACTAAAACGGACGCTAGGCGTCCGTCTGACGGACGCCTAGCAGGACTCTTCCGCATCACATCTCCATTCAAATAAGAAATTCCACAAAAGTGGTTCAATTTAACATAAACATAACATATTACAGACAATCAATGCAGTGACTCCCAGTGCTTCTTATGTCAACAAATATGCCAAATTTCAAGAAAAGTTATATTATACTGGAGTACAAAAACAAACATAAATCCCGTGGAATACACAAATGTACATCAAACAGATAATCCTGATCTCGAAACTTGTCGTCATAAAGCATCTTCAAACTGATCATCATCAATCGTCGCAGATCTCAAGCTTGGCGGGATGAAANGATTTGAAAACTTGGTCCATGTTAGGAATTTCCTTCAAATGATGGCAAGCAACTTCCAAAGCCGTGTCACGGAAAAAGCGGTAGAATTTCTGACTGCAGACATATCCAAAGAGCAAGGACAGTATGGGGAGTGGAATTAGGAATGGTACATAGACGAATTGCTTTGCCCCAAAGTAACCAAACATGGTAACTTGGTATATTATTAGAGCTGCTAGGATGCGTCTATGCATGTGAGGCCACATCCTTCCATAGCTTTCATAAGACGGAACATAAACTTTGAGTGCCTGTTGTATGAAACATCATAAAGAAACATGATTACAATTATTCCTAGAAGATAATTATCTTATAAGGAATATAAATCTAATATGAAATTAGGGGTAGCGATTGGTGTTCACCTGTCGGGTTCAGGTCGTATCGAGGCATGATATAAGACTATATATATTAACTCTAACCGACCCATTTAATTAAACGAGTCAAACACCTCAACTATAACCCTTTAATTTTGTATTGGGTTCGTGGCGAGTTCACAAATTATGTCAAAAATTATTTGCAATTATGTTGTGTCGGGTTGTATCGAAGAATGTGTATAAGACTATATAGGTCAATTTTAATCCGACCAATTTTATCAAACGGGTCAGACTCCCTAACCATAATCTTTAAATTTTGTGTTGGGCTTCTATCAAATACATGGGCCGTGTAAAAAATTGTCAGCTCTATATGAAATCATATAACATATTCTAACAGAAACATTAGAAAGGAACTATATGGTCATAAAAAAACTAAAAAAACAAATATTCGAGCCTGAAAAAGCTCAGATTTCTCAACACAAATATTAAGATAATGAACAGCCCATATATTCCTCAATTTTCTTCCAACATAGGAAAGAACTTGGTCAAATAAGAATTAGAAATTAAGCAAAAATCAATGGACATTACCTGATTTCTAAGAATTAGCCATCCCAGGCCAAAGTAAACCACACCAAACGGGAGAATAATTGGAGCTATAACCGAGTAGCACAGGACAATTGTGACAATCAGCATGTCTTTAGGAACCCTAGTTCCATATCTAAGATCTCCAGGAGACCAAGCTTCTTTCAACTCGGCCTCAGTCTTACAGATATACTTCCTCTTTAAATGGTATATAATTAAAGGAACAATTCTAGACAGTTCAAGACCATAGCCAACAAAGAACCTGGAATCATAGAATTATTGTATTGAATGAGAAGTGTAAGATTGTAAAGCTTAATGCATTATGATAATTGTAAAGGTACATATATCTCTAACGCATAAAGAAAACAAAAGGTTGACCTCAAAAATAGAGACGAAATAATAAAAAAAAATTAGAAAAAACTTCACTTACCACATCTGATTTTTCATTATTTTTGTAATCGTACCCTTAAACTTTAAAAAATGTCAATTCCAGATTACCATATTTCAGAAGTTTATAATGTCAACCCTCCCACCCAAATTAATGAGTGAAAAAAATCTCAAAATACCATAAGATGTTTATAAAATAACAAAAATACTTTGATTTAATAATCAAAAATTAAAAACAAAAACAAAAAAGACGGGTGAATTTTGGGGATTTAACACTGAATTTGGACGGGAGGGTTGACATTGTCCATTTGGGTTTGCAATTTCAAAAAGTGCGATTTAAAAATAATGATTTTAAAATGTGCGATTTGAAAACGCGATTAAAAATACAGCTAAGCGTTTGGCAAAATCGCTGTTTAGCATTTAAAATCGTAGTTTAACATTTAAATTTGTTTTTTTTTAAAAAAAATACTTTTTTACTTGCGATTTGAAAATGCAAACTTTCTGTGTTTTCAAATCGCAATTCCAAACTATCTATTTTTTGCGATTTAGTTTAAAATCGCACTTTTTATTTACGAAATCGCAATTCTTAAACACACCCTAAAGCTTAATGCACAGATTATTATGATAATTAGAAATGCAAAACCATTATATCTTACTTCAAAGCCACAAAGGTCAGGAAGAAGGTTGCATTGCCTGGCAGACCATTCGCTAGTAAGGTAACTACAGAGTTAGGATTCTTCTCAATGGTCTTCAATGTAGTAAACAAGGTTCCACCCACTGTCACTCCAATGAAGACATTAAACACAATGAAATAGAAATATTTCCCAGAAGCAGCTCTTTCTGCATGGCTTTCAGAGGGAATTCCCTCAGCCTTGGAGAGAAACAAGAGGAACTTGGGCAACAAAGCCAAAAAGACTATGAGTGCAATCTGAGGGAGGAAAGCTTCCAACACTGTCTTGAGTGCTTTCACATTCACAATCGGCTTTATAAATGGGAGAATTTTCTTCAAATTCTCCAGTGTTGTGAAAGCAGAAATCAACCCAATTGGAATCATGTAGAAAAGTATGGCCAAGGCCACAATAGCATACACAACAAACTTCCGTACATGCCTGTGAAAAAACTTGATTTTAAGATTAGCCCATATCAGTTGACGTGGTTCAGGAGCATCTGTAACTGTCCATTTGTCAACCATTTGGGCATGTAGACTCTGAGCCGCAGAAGCTGCAGTCACCCTGTTTGTGAAAAACACCAGAGCAGAATCTTGCTGCTTCTCTCTGAGAGTGAGTTTTTGTTCTGATTCCAGTTTTGGGATTAGTTCGTGAATCTTTCTAGTGTAATACTCTATGCTATCTACTTTTTCACCAAAAAGACCTAGGAAGCCAATTTTGTTAGTGGGTCTTGCTCCTCCTGGTTTGCCAGTTCTTTTTGACTCTGCATATATTGCTTCAGCATGTGCAAGCTTCTTCTTGTACCCTTCTAACTCCAACCAAATTTTGTTTACCTAAGAGAAGCAATCAATGTTGAGTAATAATCAATGTAAATAATCATAAACCTATGTTGCTTTTCTAATGCATCTAGAATGCTTACACATTCTGCTTCCATATGAAAAAGACAAGTTAAAGAATTGTGAAAAAGAAGCTTGTATATCTGATATATGAACTGTACAGTAGAATGACCTATTTAGAGTTGAATGAGGCCATTGAAAAAATAAAAGAAAGAAAATACACAAAATACAGAATCGAAATAATGCTCAATTGATTTAAAATAGCTAATATGGTAGTGAATAAGGAATATTACCATAATATGCTGTGAATATTAGAAAAATATTTTGGTACAAATATGGTAATATTATGATTAGGGCTGTAAATGAGCCCGCCTGTTCGCGAGCGCGCTCGATACCCGCTCGGTTAAACTCGACTCGAGCTCGAGCTCGGTACAGTACAAACCCGCTCGTTACTGTAAAAGCCCGCTCGATTAGTTAGTGATACATATTCGACTCGCTCGACTAAGCTCAATAGGGGCTCGTGAGCCTGGCTCGTTAAAGCTCAAATAGACCGGCTCGTTTAAGGCTCACGAGCCTGGCTCGTTTAAGGCTCAAATAGACCGGCTTATTATTATCATTATCATATGATTTAAGTTATCTAACATTGTACTTATCACTTATGTCATATAATTATATAAATACTATATCAAATGATAATAGGAATATGATAAAAATTTGTTAGGTTTAGTCATTATAATTTATATCATTGATTCATTATCATTATATACTTATCATTATCATTATCATATGATCTAAGTTATCGAACATTGTACTTATGTCATATAATTATATAATACTAGATCAAATAATAATAGGAATAAGATAAAACTTTGTTAGGTTTAATCATTATAATTTATATCATTGATTAATTATCATTATATACTTAACAATGCTATTAATATAGTCTCAAATTAAATTATTAGTATTATAATGAACAATGTATATTATTAACATATACTAAACTAATACCATTAAGTTAATAAATCAATTAATTAATGTAGGTTATAAGTAGGTTATAACTTAATAAATGAGCCGAGCTGCCAATTTAAGATTCGAAAAGCCTTAAATGAGCCGAGCTACCCATTTAAGGCTCGTTAAGTCTTAAATGAGCATAGTTGACCCATTTAAGGCTCGAAAAGCCTTTTTATCAAGCTTGGGCTCGACTCGTCAAAGCCTTTTAATCGAGCTCGAGAACTCGCGAGCTTGAGCTCGAGCTCGGGTTTTGTCTAACGAGCCGAGCTTGAGCTGGGGTTTTTAAGCCCGGCTCAAGCTCGAGCTCGGCTCGTTTAAATATTTTCTTAAACGAGCCGAGCTGAAAATCTTAAAGCTCGACTCGATTACAGCCCTAATTATGATAATGACAATATTCTAACATCCCCCTCAAACTCTAGATGGTGAAGCCAGCTTGAGTTTGAAAACAAAATCACAAAATCAACCAAGTGAATTAGATTTTGAGAATATGTTGGCAAGTTGATCTTAGGAGGAGATTGATCGTAGATGTAAGGTGCTCTTTGTAAGAAGATGCCAGATGAAATGACAATCAATCTTGATATGTTTGGTGTGCTCATGACAAACATCATTATGGGCAACCTGTATGGCACTTCGATTGTCACAATGAATGGGAGAACTAGCAAAATGAGGGGTACCCATGTTTGACAAAAGTTTAGATGTAGTATCCGCAAGCGCGCGATACTTAGCCTTATCAACATCAGAATAGGTCCGGAACTCAAGGGAGGAATGTGAACTGAATTCCATGAAACAAAGTTCCCTTGACATAAAACAAAATATGGAGAATAATAGCATAATGTGTAGAGTGAGGCACACTCATAAATTGACTAACCAAATGAACAAAATAGGAAATAACTGGCTATGTGACTATGAGATAGATAAGACTACCAAACAACTTCCTATAGAGAGTGGCATCTCATATAGGTTCACTATCAATAGTAAGAAGCTTGACATTCGTCTTAAGAGGGCTGTTGGCCGTCTTACTGTTTGTCGAACTAGATAGGGAGAGTAGATCATAGGCATATTTGTCCTAAGAGATAATAACCGTCGGCACCTAAAGTAACCTTAAGACAAAGAAAATAGCCGAGTGTCCCCAAGTCCTTTATCTCAAAATTCTGACAAAGAAAATGTTGAAGAGCTCATATGCAAGAAATATTGTCACTAGTAATGATCATATCATCAATATTGAGAAGAATAAGAATAGTACCAGCATTAGTAGTTCGTATAAATAGTGAAAAATCAGATGAACTAGGAATAAACCCTTGCTTGGCAACCACAATGCTAAATTTGGCTAACCAAGCTCGAGGAGCTTGCGTGAAAGCATAAAGAGCAGGACGAAGTCGATAGATTTTGTGTGGAGGATGTTTATAGCCCAGTGGAGACTGCATATAGACTTCTTTGAAATATCACCATTGAGAAAGCCATTTTTGACATCCATCTAGAACAATTGCCAATGACAAATTGAAGCAACTGCAAGCAAAGATCTAACATATTTGAGTCATGCTACAAGAGCAAAAGTCACCTCGTAGTCAATATTGTACTCCTAGGAGAATCCTTTCGCAACAAGGCAAGTCTTATATTGTTTCACTGATTGATCTGCCTGAGTCTTGATTTTGCAAACCCACTTACATCCAACTGTAGATTTTTCAAAAGACAAATCTACCAAGTACCAAGTATAAGTTTTGGTAAGGACATCTAATTCATCAGACATAGCTTTCTGCCAAAGGGTCAACACTTGCCTCATGATAAGTGTGAGGTTCCTGAAGAGTAGCAAGAGCAAAAAAACAATGACAATCTCAAAGATGGGCAGGAGGTTCTATTAGCCTACTAAAGCGACGAAGTTTAGAGGCCTCGGGAGAATCTGGGGTGTGTGATGTAACATGATGACTATCAGACGCATCAGGTATACTAGAAATAGCCATGGAAGGATCGTTTAAGGAGCTTAAATTTTTCTATAGAAGACTGAGAAAACAAAGCAATGGAAGGATCACTGAAAATAGGCGAATAGTTGGAGGAAGAATGCGGAAAAATCGAGTAATTGGTAAACAATTTAAGTTCCCAAAACTCCACATGACGAGAAACCCGAAGACGATAGTTATGCGGTCATACCAACGATAGCCCTTCTAGACAATGTAATAACTAAGAAAGCAACATAATTGGGAGCACAGTTTGAGTTTAGTGCTTTCATGTGGAGGGAGAGTGACAAAACATGCACAACCAAAAACACGAAAGAAGTAGTAAGGAACTCTTCCATATAGAAGCTCAAGTTGTTGTGAATCATGAGTGAAGGAACTCAATTGATTGTGTAAAAAAAAAAAGAGCAGCTTCACCTCAAAATCTTTAAGGAACAGAAGTAGAATTGTAGAGCTCTTATAGTGTGTAAGATATGAGGATGTTTTTGTTCTACTTGTCCATTCTGGTTGAAAGGTGTAAGGACAAGAACGATGGGAATTGTCCTATGTTTGTTAAAAATGTCGAGAAATGATTTTCATTATATTGCATAACCCTATTCGAATGAAAGATTTTTATGGTACAAGAAACAAAGTTTCTATCATTTTGTTAAAATTTTGATAAATATGAGTAAGTTTATATCTATGTTGTAAAAGATATATTCAAGTATAACGAGAATAATCATTGACAAAGATAACAAAATAGCGAGATCCTCCCTCAGTGGGAGTTGGGGCGGGACCCAAATATCAGAAGAATAATGCTACACACACTCACTTTTCCACACCCACTTTTACACTTCTTTAGGTTTCTTTTAAAACCATCATTGGATTTGAGATGAATTTTTATGAATTTTAATCCAATGGTAGTTTTAAAAGCTACCTAAGGGAGTGTGAAAATGGGTGTGAGGAAGTGGAGTATGTGTAGCATTACTCATATTAGAATGGATCAAATCAAAAGGTGCAGACGAAAAAGATTCACTTTTAATAAATGATAAATGTCTTTGATTTCCAAGAGGACAAGAGATATAATGAAAAGGTTTTAAATCTACGGAACCTAGATGACTTTGATAAGCTAAAAGGTGAACACATGATAAAGAGGAATGACCCAAAAGAGAACGCCATAAGCTAGAAGAGGCGGTGGATGTAGTAATTGAAATAGACAAGTGGTAGGGAATTCACAAAAAAGAAAGCTCGAAAAGACGTCCAATATTTTGACCTATCCCAATTAGATGGCCTGTTTGTGGATCTTGCACATCAAGATGTAGATCACAAAGTTTCCCAACTTGGGAACCAAATATGTGTCACCAAAAATAAATTTGAGAACCATGAACAACGTAAATGATAGGTTAGGAGAGAAAGAAGACTTTTGAGAAAATTGATTGGGATTAGGGGTCATATGGTTACAACTCGAAGAGTCTATAAACCAAGAGGATTTACTTTAATTGATGGACAAAGTAGTAAAAGATTAGGACAAAACGTGATGAATTAATGCCTTAACATTTGCTGCAGTGAAAGTAGGGGACTGAGATTGATTCTCATTAGAAGACTCAAGTGTAGAAGAAGCAGGTGGAGCAACCACGGCTGCCTATTGGAAGGGAGTTCATGACTACATTTTGTATTGTAGCTTGCAAAGTTTAGTGACTGAGTGACTAGGACGTCGATCGTATTTACATAAGGAAGTCTTGGTAGACGACTACGATGTTGAACGTCCAGAGAGAGGTCTAGGATATTTTGAAGCATCACGTGAGGCAGTAGCCACAACCATATTTGGAGATTACATTTTCATAGTGGAATGATGATTTTCTTCAAAGATGAGCTCTACTACGCCAACCTCAAGAGAAGGAATAGGGGTGCAGTGTAGAAGAGAAGCCCGAGTGGACTCAAAGTCCTCACAAAGGGCCATCATGAAGTGCATACAATTTTGACGATTACAATATGCTGCAAATAATTCGACATCTTCAAAACACTTCAGTTGAGGGTTTTCAGCAGACATTTGTTCCCAAAGATTATTTACTTGAAATAAAATCAGCAATAGATTGGCCTAGTTCGTGGCGCATATGACAAAGCTTAGTTTGGGGTTAAACTTGTAGTGAGGCATCATGAGTACAATTGTATCACTTTGTCAGAAAATTCCAAGCAACTTTTGCATTCTCAAGCTTGGCAAATAGGCTGTCAATGGAAGGAATATAAGTGTTGATAAAAAAGGAGAGGATCTTACAATGCACATTATCCCAATCTTCGAGACGAGCTGGAAAGTTATCTTTGGTCTCGTCTTCTTGCTACACAATTTCATAAACTTCTCCAAAAAATATAAAGTCACAATTTTTGACCTCTTAGAAAAATACCCATATTTTGGGCTCACATATTATAGTTGGATCCATCCAAAATATTGTGAATAGGACATATAACATTGTTGAAATTGGAAGGAATTTGAGACATGGTAACTTTTTTTTTTTTTGGGATTTTGTTTTGCTAAAAAGGATTGGGTGCTGTAGGGGTAGTTACTTGCGTGTGAGCTCAGCCATCAGAGGAATTGATGAAGGAGATTGGGATCCGGTGCAACACGAACATCAACAAAGATGCGAGCTTGGATAAGGTTGTAATCAAGTGTGATACAAGCAATAGAACATGCATGAAACCATTGAGTAGCTATCAAGTGCGCAGTCAGGAAAAGGAGCTCATGAGCTCAAATCACAAGTATTAACCGGGTATGGATACAGATTGAGAAGTGAATCGTTTGGAGTTGACTCGGTCTAGGCACACGTGAAGCATGTAGGCACATGGATCTCACACACAAGTCAACCTGCAACACCAATGTGGCTGCACTGAGGGTAGTGCGTGAAGGTGCGTTTGCCACCTTCTTGGGGTCATTCCTTCACAGAACCACTGATCGGCGGCTGATAGATCGATTTGTCTTACACGGGTGAGATGGTGGCGAGTGTGGCGCGTATTGGTTGGGATGAACTCTTAATTTTTGTCATGTATAAAGCTAACCTTGACAAAGTGTTTGGTGTGCTACTTTCGCAGTTAAAAAACACCAAAGAAACACTTAAATGAGAGAACTTGCACAGGCAACAGAAAGAGGCTTATTAAAGGCACTGCAAAATCGATGGCATTGATACCATGAACAAAAAGATAAGCTATAGTATTGTGGAATAGAAGCTTTGTATTTCTTATATATGAATTGTACAGTAGAACGACCTATTTATAGTTGATCAAGGCTAGTTGAAAGAAATGAAATACACTAAATACAGAATTACGAAATAATGCCTAACTCATTTACAATATCTAATATGGTACTGAATAAAGAATATACCATAATATGTTGATAATACTATGAAAATATTCTAATAGTGGTAATATTCACAAGTATTATAATATTCTGATAATGGTAATATTCTAATACTAACTTTGGGCTAGCACCTATGAAATACCATGTATTATATAAGGGCTAAATTACTGAGTTGATTACTAAGATTTTGACTTGTATAAAATTGATATCTAGGGTACAAAATGTTTTTTTAACAATCCTTGTGGTATACTCTTGTATCAAATCAATCCCCTCGGGAAAATTTTGTCAATTTTTCTAAATTCTCAAATAAAAAATAAAATCCAAAATGATAAATAAAGGAAACAAAAGAAAGGTGACCGAACCACCCCCAAAAATATTCTTTTGGGATGGTTTAACTAACACTCTAGACTACCCTCAAATGCTTTTGGGGGTGGTTCAGCCACTCCAAATGTGGCCTACCACAACTTTTTTTTTTTTATTTGATGATAAAATTGTATTTTATAGGGCTTTAATAGAAAAATTGACATAATTCCTATGAAATGACAATTTGATTAAGAGCATAGCATGAGGATCCTTAAGAAATTTGTTGTACTCTAAGGATCAATTTGATATAAGAAAAAATCTCAAGAATCAATTTTATTAATTTAGCCTTATATAAATATTCTAGTACACTAAAAGCGGAGAAATTGTGAAGTTGGAAACAAGAGTATATCACAGTGCAATAGGAAAAAAGAACCCTTCAAGTGTTGCACAGTCTTGAACATGCAAGTAAAAGCAAGAAACAAAAATAATACATAGAAAATCATTGCCTTACCTCTTTGTTGTCTGTTACCACCATTGATCTATAAAATGTCTCAGGATAGATAGTTTTAAAATATGAATCAACTTGTTCTTTTCTTGTTTGACCTTGAAGGACTGGAGGTATATCTCTAACGAGAATCACAAGTTGTTCAGGCTTTACTCCAGGAGACATAAGAGTGTCCGCTCTTAGTTTAGAGACATGCCTATATGCCTTCCATAACATGTAATATGTAACAAACGAAACCCAGTAAGTGGCAATCAGAAATAACCATAGCCGAGGACTCTTCCCCTGTATATGCAAACAAATGCAAAAAACTGCATTAAGAAGAAATGATGGGGCACATATAATTCATAAACCCAAAATAAAATATATAGTTGTGATGCAGTGTGGGTGTGATTGATCGCAAACAAACAACAATAGATTAAAAAATCTTCCTAAAACTAAGAACAAATCAAGGGTTTGAGGAAAAATAGCTAGAAATCAATCCTATAGTGTTTCTTATTCCAAATTGATGAAAATTACACAAATTGGCCGACTAAGCCGTCCTTATTTAGTTTTAAATGGTAAATAGAGTCATAGACCTATTGAAACACACAATTAAGTCGATTTGTCGCGATCTGTCCGGACGGAACTACTAACTCATGTGAACGAGTAGCGTGATACTTCTCCTCGTCTGGACTTGTTCCGAATGAGATACCGAACAAACATCTCTGATCTCCTATGAAGCCCTCCTCGTCCAGACTTGTTTCGAATGAGCTACCAAACTAGCGTCTCATATCTCCATGCTGCATGACTCGTCGGAACTTGAATCGAATGCCATTCCAAACAAAACTCCCTAGACCCCTTTCCAATGTCCTCCCAATAAACTCATCTGAATGGGTTTTGGACCTCATCAAGACACTAACGTCCTCCCCTATTTCTTCATGCAATCAAATGCAAACTAGTCTACATCATCCTCCCCAAGTTGGAGAGAATTTTCCCTCGAATTCAAATCCTCATTAGGTAAGTCTCTTGTGTACGACACAAAATTCTTGACGTTGAATACATCAGAAGTCTTCTGAGCAGTAAGCTTATTATACTCCCCAACAGGAAATCTATCTTCGGTTAAGACAACCTACCCAAAATAACCTTCCTCAAATTCTACAGCACGTCTTTTCTTATTAGAAGTTTCTTTGTGCTTTGCCATAGAATCTTGCAACTTCTAAAATGTAGCCTTGTGAACTTCCTAAATCTAAGTAATAAGACCTTCAACCTTACAATTCATCCACTTCAAATCACGAATAGGTGCTAAATCCAATAGTGCACGTAAATTAGTCCCATAGACAATAAAGAAAGGACTAAACCCAATACTTCAATTGGTAGACCTATTGTAGGCAACTTCGCTTTAAATAGCTTTTGATCTTACAAATTCAAATGGTCACCCACCAAACTCCCAAGTAAACCTCCCAAAAAACTGATTGACCACTTATGTTTGCCCATCACTTTGAGGATGATAGGCACTACTAAAATCTAGTTTGGTGTTAGACATTCTCCACAAACACCTCCAAAAGTGACAAAGAAACCAAATGTCCCGATCAAAAGTTGTGGACAATGGCAATCTGTGAAGTCAATAAACCCCCCAAAAATACAATTCAACCACATGTACTACATCGAAAGCATTCTTGCATGCAATAAAGTGAGTAATCTTAGAAAACCAATCAACCACAACAAAGATAGAGTCATTATTACCTCGTTGTGTTCTTGGTAACCCAAACAAAAAATCCATGCTCACATCGGTCCACGACTAATTTGGAATGGGAAATTCATGGCAACTTGACATTAATAGTTGTACCATTTGACACTTTTCGAAAATCTAACAGCCCCCCCTCCCCCCAACAAACTTTTCAACCTCCTTTTGCATGCTTGGCCAATGAAATTTATCCACCAACAATTTGAGTGTTTTATCACGGCCCATGTGACCCTCATTGTGTAGCTCTTGATTGATCTTCAACATCAAACTACCTTTAAGAATTCACAATTGATTCCTTTGAAGAGAAATCATTCGTGTAAAAGAAAGTCATCTCGATTACCAATTGCCACGTCACTAACAATAGGACCAAATCATGGATCAATAAACAAAGAATCTCTTAAAAAATCAAATCCAAGTACATTTGTCCTCAATGTAGTCAAAAAC
Organism: Betula pendula; assembly: GCA_900184695.1. Taxonomy (NCBI): domain Eukaryota; kingdom Viridiplantae; phylum Streptophyta; class Magnoliopsida; order Fagales; family Betulaceae; genus Betula; species Betula pendula. The sequence continues at coordinate 72,545 of FXXK01000339.1, forward strand.
AGCGCCTTCCAGCTAAGCGCATCCTTATTTTCAATGCTCCGAACTTATACTTGATTACAAAGAAAAATTGTTGTATATATGCTGCCTGACAAGCATGCCTAGATGAAAGTACATGAGTTGTAGTTAACTTCTCCTTGATTACTTCAGATGCGGCAGCTGCTTCGTCACTCCACAAAACCTTTCCAACTTTCATGCAATTCGTGATTGGCTCCATGATTGTGTTGAAGTTGTGAATGAAATGCCAATACAACAACACCAATCCATGGAAACTTCGCACCTCATGCAATGTAGTAAGAATTGACCATTGCAACTTTGGGCTCATCCACAGATAAACCATTGTTTGATACCATATAACCAAGGAAAAAGAACGGAATCCATCCTAAATGAACACTCCGCTATGACAGCAAAGAACTTAAATCTACGTAAATGTTGAAGATGCACATCAAGGTTAGCATTAGAGATAAGAATGTCATCAAAATAGACCACAACAAACTAGAGATAAGAAAGGGAGGAAATTTTGGTTCATCACCTTCATGAAAGTATTTGGGGCATTAGAGAACCCGAATGGCATCACCAACCACTCATACAACCCCTCACGCATCTAAAATGAGGCCTTCCATGCATCCTAGAACAAATATGTATTTCATTGTACCCACTCTTCAAGTCTAGCTTAGCAAACACTATAAATCCACTTAACTGGTCTAACAAGTCATCAAATCGCAGAATACGAAATCTAGACCTCACAATCATCTTGTTGATAGCTTGGCTATCTACACATATTCCATGACCCATCCTTCTTGGGTATAAGTAATTTTAGAGCTATGCATAGACTAAGGGTCTCTTTGATATGACCTTTAGACAACAGGGCCACCATCGATCCCTTAACTCCTCATGCTCCTTAGGATCATGCGGTAATGTGGGTGATTTGAGAGATTAGTTCCTACACCAAGTCAATTTGGTGTTGTACATTTCTTAGAGGAGGTAAACCTTTTGGAAAATCTTTTGAAAATACATCAACAAATTCCTCTAATAAGCCCTTCACTGATTCTAGCACTATTCCTCCTTTACTACTCCTTTTTCTCATCAAGACAAAGAGTAATCCTAAGGCTAGCATTTATACCACAAATTCCTTCCTATCTAAGAGATTTTTACCATCCCCTTTTGAAGGTTTTGGCTTAACCTCCTTGCTTGATAAGAGTGCAATCTTCACATTGTCAAACATGAAGCTATAAGTGTTTTTCTTTCCATCATGCATGGTTGCCCTATCGTATTCCCATGGTCTACCCAATAGAAGATGATAAGCATTCATGACAACTATATCACACCACACCTTATCCGTCTATTTAGACCCAATGGAAAAGTACACTAGACATCATTTAGAAATTGTTACCTCATTTCCTTTCTTGAGCCACTCCAATGGGTAGGGACTAGGGTGTCTCTCTATCTTCAACCCCAATTTTTGGACAATTTCTTTAGACACCAAATCCTCACAAATCCCCGAGTCAATGACCAATTTACACACCTTACCTCCCATTGTGCAAGTAGATTGGAAGATATTAGTGCATCTCTAATCTTCTTCTTCAGCCTTTCGGGGTGTAAAGCATGATCACCTGATGACTAGCAAAGAACCCTCACCTCCTAGAATGATTTCCTCGTCAACATCCTCTTTGGCATAAAATTCAAGCTCTTGCTCAAAATCAACCATAATATTGTCTGTTGTTTCCTCAGACTCAATGAACAACCCTACAGGGCTTGGATACAGATGGGCCTTGAGAGGGACCATCCACCAAAAATCCTAGCTAACCTCTAGGAGTATGAAAAATCATAGATCATTACGGACCTGATGGCCTACCAAAGTGATGTCACCAAGTAGCCAATTTTCCCTCCACTAGATCAGCTAATTGAACACTGAACACCCACACCATGCTCCCCTTCTGAACAAATTGAGGGAGGGAATATCCACATGAGTAAGAACATCTTGGCGGAAGCCCCAAAATCCTAAGACGACATCAGCCTATATAAGGAACCAACGTGAACCTCACAGGTACGCAATTTGGCCCTTAGCCAAACTCAGGCTAAATTCCAATTCACCTTACTCTCTCCAAATTTGGGGTTGCAGTGACTTCATTGGATCCCACTAGTGAAATCTTCTAACCATTTCCCTCTCTTGCAGAGCTCTTCCCTAGAGGGAGGTCTTGAGGTCACTATAGGTCATTGCACCAACAATTGGCATCATCTGTGGAAATTTGACTTTCTTTCGTTGTATATTTTCGATCACAACGACAAAAAAGGCTTCATGCCAGTAACTAGGTCGGAGAGTTTTCAGCTGAATGCCAGTAACTTGAACGACACCAACACCTCCACCTTCCTAATTCCACCACCAAATCAACAGTCAATCCCCCTTGGAGATCAACAAATTCACCACCTACCTCCCAAACCAACAAACATTCCTTTTCTTTTCCACCTTTGGTGAATCTGATTACTAGTTTTGATGAGCAACGATTCACCTCCCTTGAATCCCAATTAGCCCAACTTGTCCAGAATATGTATCTCCTTGTCCAACAGGCTCACCAGCGTAATTCAATCCATGACCTGAAATTAACCCACCACCAATAAACCAACCTTCAACAAAGCTGGGCTCCCACCTCTCAATCCTCATGATAACCACTATGAATTGCTGCCTCATGGAGAAAAACAGGTATCCGACGACGAAGAAGAAGGCAGTGCAAAGACCCAATCGGCAATATGTAAGTCTAGGTTGGCCAAAGAGTAGTCGGAGAGCACCAAGGTGAATGAATGAATCAAGGACATACAAGCTAAGTATGACGCTGTGGTGAAACACCTGCAAGGCCATAACTTCTCCACCTTCAATGACTGAATATTCTGAGTAATCAACCTTCCCTTTACAAAGGAGTTTATGGAGTTCCCTTTCCTAAAGAAGTTCAAGATGCCAGGGGGGGGGGAGGGTGGGTTCCTAGATTAGATCATGTGCAGGGTCTTCCTAGTTACTCTCGCAAGGCCCGAAAGGAGGTGGCTTAGCAACCTTAAGCGTAACTCGGTCGACTCTTTTGCTGAACTATGAAGATAGTTTTACACCCAGTTCTTGGGAGGCCAGAGACAGTGAAGATTGACAATGTATCTTTTCACACTAAAACAAGGCGAACCAGAATCTCTCAAAGATTATCTTGCCCGCTTCAATTGTGAAAAGTCTCGGTCAACGACCCTAAAAAGACTGTAGTCTTCGCAGCCTTTATCGACAGAGTGTGGCCACGAAGTCATTTCATGAGCTTGGAAGACACCGAAGACCTTGCAAATAACCTGACATATCCTCTTTGACAATGGCAGCTTGGCCTTTAAACAGATAGAACTACAGTGAAATGAGCTCTAATCAATGAGCCCCATTAAGGGGATTTATAGGATAAATTGTACACCTCATTAGAACGATTACCTAAATATCACTGTAGGGAGTCTTCCTTGCCAGACCACAGTGATGGCTAATTTCCTAGTAGTCAATTGCCCCTCAACGTACAACGTAATTATTGGGACCACAAACCTTCACCTGCTAAGGACCATCACATCAACATACCATCTAAAGATGAAGTTTCCTATGGAAGGCAAAGTAGGAGAATCAAAAGGGGACTAGGTGGGTGCTCGTAGCTGTTATATAACGTCTATCCCAGACCCCAACTCCAAGCATATACTCATAGTGGAAGAAGTTGACATACGAGACAAGAAGTTTCTAAAGCAAGTAGACCCCATCGAGACGAAAGTTGAAATACTGCTCGATGAGATAGAACACGCCCAAACGGTGAAAATAGGGGCTGATACCCAACGAGCTCAGAAGCCAGCTGCTCATCTTTTTACGAGCAAATAAAGATGTATTCGCATGGCCTCACGAGGACATGATGCGTATTGACTCTCAATGTAATGAAGAATTGCCTCAGTGTCGACCCAAAAGTGAAACTTGTTAAGCAAAGACGATGGAATTTTGAGCCAGAAAGAAATTTGGCAGTTGTAGAGGAAGTTGATAAGTTAATGCAAGTCAGATTCATCAGAGAAGTACTGTACCCTGATTGGCTAGAATGTTATCATGGTAAAGAAACCACGCAAAAATGGAGGATGTGCATTGGTTTACAATCCTCAACAAAGCCTACCTAAAGGACAGTTTTCCATTGTTGCATGTAGATTAGTTAGTTGATTCTACCGCCAGTCACGAGATTTTGAGCTTTATGGATGCATTCTCTAGATATAACCAGATCCTCATGCACGAACTAGACGAGGATAAAACCTCATTCATCACCAATTGAGGTATTTACTATTATAAAGTGATGCCTTTTAGCTCAAAGAACCCTGGCGCCACACACCAACAACTTGTCAACAATGTTCAAAACCCAGATCGACGGCATATGGAGGTGTAAGTGGATAATATGCTAGTAATTAGCTTGTCAATACAATGTTCAAGTTGTTGGTGTGTGACGATGTAATGCCCCAAAGATTTATCAAGTTTTAGGGTTTTTGAGCTTTGGACGCTACGGAACATTTGAAGGATTCTATGGAATGTTCAGTGTGCTCATGGAACGTTCGATTGTGAGGATCAAACGTTTGATACATGTCCTGATGCACTGATTTACGTAAAAACTTTCGATTAATGTGTATGTTAGACAGTATCAAACGTTTGATGCTTTTATAGAACATTCTATGTGCTTTTATGAAATGTTTGATGCTTTTATCAAACGTTCAGTGGAAACCCTAGGACCGTTGGGTAATAGTACATCAAACATTTGATGTCGTACATAGAACGCTCGATGCACCTAAAAATATTACAGTCCTTATTTAGATGTTCCAGCTCTATAAATACAACCCCCACCCCCTCTTTATACTGTTCACTTGTGTTTTTAGGAGATCAGAAGTTTGTGAGTTTGAGAGGAAGAGTGTTTGGAGGAAGGGAAAGGATTTTGGCTTGAAGAGGTACTCATCCTTACTTAATTCGTTTCTTTGTTGTTATTTGATTACTGTTATCTTGTTTAGTTGTTGTTATGTCTTAGTTTCTATGTTGACTAGCTTAAGATTGATTATTTTGGAGTTTTAGTTGGTTTATGAAGGTTTTGGATGTTTTGAGGTGGTTTAAGGAGTTTGTTACTTCAAACCTAGTTTTTGGAGTATCAGACCATTTATTTTCTCTGGTCAGACCTTTAGGAGACCTTAGGTGGAGTTAGAAACCAAAAAAGACCAAGATGTGGCCTAGAATGAGTTTCTAGACCTCATCAAACGTTCAATGTTCTTTATCAAACATTCGATGTCTGGGTGTGGAACGTTTGACCCTTCTGGTCAAACATTTGATGCTCGGATAGAATGTCCTTTTGGATTATTAGAAGCCTATGACTTGTTTAACTTAAGGCATAAGACTAATGGTAAGATCATTTATCAAATTCGTCTGCGTGAAAGAGTTTTTGGTTGATCCCTACGACACAAGTGAGTAAAAACTCACATGGATACTTGTCATCGTTATACTTTTATGCATAGCATGATTATTTTGATGTACAAAACTTTCATGTTTACAACTCTCATGAAATGCCTATTTATTCTCAATTGTGAACTCCATTTTGTGAAAACAATTATGATTAGCAAAGATAATGAAATGATGAGTTGTGAAGAGCATGCATGTAAAAGACACAAAAATTAATGTGCATCGTATGTTATGGTTGCACCGTCTTGCAACGAAATAATGGTCATGAGCTTACAATTATTACAGGTTGATTCTATGGTCAAAGAGTTTTATTTTATGAAGAGGACCTTAGATCCAATGGTTAAGTTTGTGCCAACGCACCATTCTTTGAGTGGGTCACCAGTTATGGCTTTGTTAGATAGTGTGGGTCACCCAAGGTCGAACTACTAGTATAAGACAGTACATTTGTGCAATGTTCGGGGTATCAAAATTGTACCAGAAGTCCTTTTAGACGCGCTAACCTTGCTGAGAGGGGGTAATGTCTCAGGTAGACCATATTGTTAACATATCACATGTTCCTACTTACATCATGTATTATAAATATATATTCCATCATGATATGTTTATGTTATAAACTTAGGATAACAATGCTTGTGTTTATCAACTAAGTTCACAAATGATAATGTGTATAACATGTGCATTATTAGTCACTAAGTAGTGGATTTACTATTTTATCTTTTCTACCTATACTCTTATGCAACTTGATAGTTAGCATTGAGAATGACAGTTTATGGGATGCATCTGGTTCGCTTGAAGGATGTCCTTCGAGTGATATTTGACAATTTGGAGCCAGTGTGGCTAGCCCGAATTTAGTTTGGAGGAGGTGATCAATGCCATGACATGATCATATTTACAAGATGTACCTCGAGTTGGAGGATAATTGATTTCGTGATGTTATTATGTTTAGTACTCAAGATGTAATCTCTTTTGTTATTTCGATGATTGGTCTTTTGACCTTATTTTGGAGACATCGGAACTTATGTTATTTATAATATTATGGTTATGTTTTCTTGTGCTATTCTGGTATTATTTTATTGTAGGTATTAGTTGCTATCTCTATCAATTATAAGTGATAAGTCTTTCATTGTAGACTCTCATTCTTTTGAGAATGTATGATCTTTAAGTTTTGACCCTGGAGGGGTTAAGGCTAGGAAGCGTACCGCTAAGTCATTTACAAGTTAAATGATTTTTTCAAGACGTTACAGACGCCCCCCCTCAGAACACTTTTAGAAGTTGATTGTTCCTCTAAGAATCAACGCCCTGAATGGAATTTTAACTTTCTTTTTTTATCAACACTAGCCCTCACCAGTACATCACTTTCTTGGCAGGATGCCAAAGGAGAGTCACGCTCCACAACTTGAGGTACTTCGTCCTCAATTTTCCTTCCTTCCAACCATAAGCACTCGTCAACTCTTTAACCTCACTATCGTCATCGTCTTCCTCAATAAAATTGAGTGGCTAAGGCTACCTGCTTGCCCCCATCCTTCCTTTTCCCACTGGCCTATCAACATTAGATCGCCCAATGGATGTCGGGTCTGGCCCACAAGCAGGTCATGCCTCTCTACTAGAGATCTCTACCAGATTGCAACAAGTATTTCTTCTTCTTCTTCCAGCCGAGTGGCTACGACCGGTTGGCTCTCTATAACTAACGAGCATTCGGCAGCCTTTGGGAGCTCTACCGATGGCACCTTCACATGACGTTTCTTTGTAGAAGCAGATGTCCCCACTTTTTCCTTGCCTTTATTTCGAGCTTGACCCCCTCCTTGCCCGCTTCCGATAGCTTGAACACCCTCGGTGCTTACCTCTGCATATTTTTTCTTCTTTACCAAGGTAGAGGTCCCGGGTTCCATTGGGACGATTTGCTCCTCATCGGCAGCATGCCGGGTTCTGTACTCGGAAAGAATGACATGTCAACAAATGCTCATCATCAGAAAGACAGTTCAGCCCTTAGTACCCATTAGCTTCTTTGAGATGAACATCCCTGAGTCTCTAGTCGATATTCGCCCAGAGTTTGGCCTTGGTTGCCTCACTTTGCAACCAAGGAGGTACTTGATCTAGTGTCGCCTTTTGGTTGTTGGTACGAGGCAATTACCAGCCTGTGGTTTGTATGGAGGGAATGAAACTTGCACATTCCACACTTCTACATCGAAACAAGGGGAATAAGAGTCTCTCAAAGATTATCTTACTCGCTTCAATCAGGAAAAACTAACGATCAATAACCCATTGAGAATGTCGTGTTAGTAGCACTTATTGGGGGTGTATGGCCATGAAGTCTTTTAATGAGAGAGCTTGCCTGGAAGACAGTGAAGACCTTCCAAGAGTTCATCGATGAAGCTTAATAACACATCCATGCCGAGGACACCATAAAGGCATTCACCGAGCAAGCAAGAAAGGCAATAGGAAATCTTGATAAGAAAAGGAAGAGCATCCGTAAGAAAGCAAAGAAGGGGTACAAAACTAGCCTTGCCGAAATGATGATTGGTTTAGACTGTTCCAAACAAACCGTGGATCACCCTGCTAACAAGATTTCGACTTTACTCCTTTAAATGCCTCGGTGGCAAAAATACTAATGCAAATTTTGGGCAATAAAGACATAAGGTGGCTAGGAAAATTGCAGTCAGACGCGGCGTCATGATTCAGAAAATTGAATTGCACCCCCTAGCAATTGGAATTATTGATTGAAAAAGGAAAACTAGACAAATTCATGGGTAACCAGCAAAAGCCGTTGGGAAGACAACAAGCCAACAAAGGAAATGAACAACAGGCAAGATCGCCCAAGAACCCTTGTAATCCCGAACCCCTCGATGAAGTTCAAAAGATAGCAGACGATATCACAGTAGCTGGCAATTCAAATTTATCAAAAAAAGCTCACCTTTGAAAGGCTGAGGTGGGAGAAGTTTACTCATTGGGCATGATGGCCAAAGTGTTGAAGAATGAAAAGTACACCATCAACTTCACTGAGGAGAACAACTAAGGGGTCCAGTATCCTCATGATGACGCACTGGTCATTACTATGGTTATCTCTAATTATGTGACCTCACAGATCCTTGTTCACAATGGCAGCTCAGCAGACATACTTCACATGCCGGCCTTCGAAAAGATTGAATTTTTACTTTAGAGTAGACATTAATTAGACACCATAACATACAAATCACAAATTTAGCAGGACTAGCTCTGCAACATATGCCTCTATTTATAGAATAGGTATGAGATTAGGATGAGACAAATTCCTTAATGCATTTTGAAAAATCTAATAAATATATAATTGCCATCTCCATCATTTGATAACCTACTACCTAGTGAGAATTAAAAGAAAGAGAATTAACCATTCAGTTCATGAAAAGTTGTGTAGCATACTTTGATATTTCCCATGGATAACTTGTCAAGGTCGTTAAAGGTCCCATTGCTTGTGGTTGCCGAAGTGGACTTTACACTATCATCAGTAGAAGCAACTGGTAGAAGAATTGGCAGCAGCATTATGCTAGATAAGACCAAGATTCCCAAAACTGTAGATTAATTGGCAAAAAGATAGTATAAGAAATCATTTGCTTTTCGCCTGAAAACTTCACATGTTTAAGTCAAAAAGTTACAAACAAAAAAAAAAGGTGAACCAAATTGAAGAAAACTCAAACACAAGCTTATCTCGGGAATGGAAAAGTTTATTTTTAACTAATTATAGCTTGCCCTAAAGGTTTATATAAAATAAATGTACAACTACAACCTTAGTTTCAGTTTCTTACCATCAAAGTGACATTCACTTATTCCCATTCAGTCAAAATGATGTCATAAAGGTGCAACTGACGTTTTATACTATAGGATGACCTAACTGTTGTATAACAGATCAGAAACTACAAGCATCGTTATGAGTTTCATAGTTCAAATGTTTAAGTAATGAGCTCAGTTTGATAGTTCAAATGTTGTTATCATATGTTTCAAATTGTTGAAGATTAACATTTATCTATTTAAGCTAACAAAGAATTTTGTCATTCATTAGCGAAAATACGAATATAAAAAGTGATTTTTCTTAAACATTTCCAAGTTCTGCATCTGTCTCTATCTCTCACTCTTTCTTTCTTTAAGTTTTTTACTTTCAAGCTGCTTAATCTCACGATTGACCTAAGTATTTGCACAGAGTGGTATAGTTTCTCCTTATCTTTGCCTCTATTCTTTTATATGTGATATTGAGATGGAGTTGGTAAGTGATACTCTCTCAAACATCAAAGAAAATTAGAATTTCTTTGTCATGGTTATACCCCTAAATTTTGGTTGGAAGTATATTCATTTATTTTGAATTTTGACAAGTAACAAGACTTGGGTAATGAACAAAAAGCTTAATGAAATAATTCTACCCATATTGTAACCCTATTGGCTTACCGACAAACTTCTCATTTTATCACTTTAAATATGAAAAATACAGATATTGCCATCTTCCATGATTCCAAAATGGCTGGTACACAAATCATTCTCAGAGATTGGAAAGGGGTGCCTATAAAAATATTAAAAATCGTGTCTTCAAAGATACACAAAGTTATGGTTGTGGAACACATTGCCAGTGAGGGTGAGCGAAGGATCCCATCTTGCTAAAGACCTATGTTTGCCAGTATTATTGGGGAGACTTAGAGTCTGCTCGAATCCGCCTGCCTGTAAGGGCAGTGGGCAAATTTCCAGCCCATTATCCCGGATGGTCAGGCAACCTTTTAGCTATCCACCATTTATGGGCAAATAACGGTAAAAGGGTATACGGTGCAAATAATTTTAGCCCACCCGCACATGCTTGCACACGTGCACACACACACACACACATATAATAAAAACGTATATTTTCTTAAAATATCCAAATGATGTCGTTTTGGCAAGGGGAAATATTTTCTAGAATCTCTTTCCCTTGCCAAAACATTTTGTTGATTTCATTTAGGGCCATCGCTCTCGCTTCTCAACCCAAGGTTTCAATTCTCTCTCTAACAACTCAACAGCTGCTGCTATCAGCCTCTCACACTCCCTTTCTCTCTTGTTGACCATCGCTCTCTCTTTGTTTTTGTTTATCTTCTTTTCAACTTGGGTTTTTGGTTTGTCTCTCTATCTTTTAAGTTTTGTGGATCTAATTTTTTTTTTTTTTTTTTGCATTGTCTCTCAAATCGAGTCCCAAAGCCCAAGGATCTTGTGATTCTGTGGTGGTGTGCAAAGTTGAGCATAAATAAGATTAGCTCAATATTGGGTGCATTTGACTAATGATATGTGATTCTATGATTCTGTGGTGGGGTGCAATGACTTCATAAGGCGATTAATTGAAATTAGTCCACAAAGTCTAACTTCCCTTCTACGGATGCAAACCTTATAGCAAGGGTCTGAAAGGTGCATCATTAGTCATAAAGTGGCATATACACTATTTAGACATGCTCACTTGGTGATTACAATATGATTTGGATGGAGGAGACTCTAGACTTCATAATGCCTTTCCAGAAGGATGTAAATTCTGTTAACCACAAATAAAATTACTTTTTCACATTCTAATTTGACATTAAAAATGACAAAATAACAAAATACAGAAGATTCTAACCGTAATGTACATAATGATATGCATTACAAGCTATTCTGCCATTCCAATTCCTCGTATAGAAATATGTATGGCAATATTTGTACAAAACTGGCTAAAACTTTAAATAGCTGCAAAAAAAAAAAAAAATATTGAAGGCAATTATCAAAAGGCTGTAATGCTTAACTCTGACTTCTTTGTAAATACTACGTTGAACAATATCCTCAATTGAACCACGTCTCACTTAGAATCCCATTAGATTACTTTCTTGCAAAATCAGGAATGGATTCATCAAAGTATGATTGAATGAAGTTTTCAAAGTAAACAAAAATTGTTAAGCTCTTATATATATATATTAAAAAAAAATACACTATTAGAAATATAATACACAGTGGAAACATTAATTTGGCACCTTTCACACCGAAACATGATGGGCATGTTTGGCAATGGACTCTAACTCCACTGTTTGATGATTCAACTGTAGCTGAGGTGATTGTTGAGTTTTGATGTGATATAAAATAAAGAGAATGTTGTAAATTTTTTGTATGAAAAAGTAAAATTTTTTGTTTTTTAGTGAGTATTTTATTTGAATAATAATAAAAAAAAATGTTTGATGTGATATAAAAAGTAAAAAAAAGTTGTTAAAAAGTAGTTGATGTGATATAAAAAGTTAGAATGTTTTTTTTTTTAGAATTGGAGTTAGAGTAGGTTGCCAAACAGGGCCGATATGATTAAAGTTGTTCTACATGCTTTAGTTCCTGAGTTCTATTGCCTTTACTTTTGCATTGAGTGCATCATTAATGATGTGGGGTAGCGTAAAAAACATTATTCCACTACGGATTGTTGGGGAGCCACTGCTGGGCATCATTAAAGATTACATCTCCCACTCTCATGAACACGACCCATCTATGTACCTCTCTATTTGTTTTCAATCATGTTCATACTAGCAAATAGACAGTGTGACAACCGAGAACACCTACAGAAAAGGTTGAAAGTACTATACCAAATCTTGTGAGGACTAGCATAGCAACATGCCAACAAGTGTCTAATTATGCCCCTACTCATTTGATCACATTAAATTAAGCATTTCTAATCTCTCTTGAGTACTCCAATATCTGAGAGCAATGCTTAACCTTCACAAACATGATGTACCTACAGTTTTGTTGCAACATCCAAGAAGCAACACAAGCTTCTGATAGTCAGTACAAACACAATATGGATGTATTACCAAATAGTCTTTTCTTCGCTCTCATGTTAGTCAATTTTGGTCTAGTCGCTTTCCCAGCAATACTCTTTTATATCGTATCATAGATGGTTATAGGGAACATGCTCAAGTAGCAGACACTAATACTCAAAGGCTAAATAGGGCATAAATAAGGTCATTAACAATGGCTTATGGGTCTCACACAATGGGGAAGTAGGGATCGATTCGATCACCACCACTATCGGTCGAACAAGTACATGTAATATAAAATAGATGCTACAATGGAGCGTATGTCCAAATTCAATACAACGTTCAAAGCTTATCGCTCACCTCGGTGATGGCCCTTCTTCTTGCGCTTGACCCCCTTGGGCATAGTGTATCTCTTCTTTTTGCGCTTCTTGCCCATCCCCACCCTTCGCAGAGGCCAAGTGTAAGGTGCTCAGTGGACTTCTTCTAAATGTTGCTGAACTTTGCCTTTAAGAGCACTCAAATTAGGCACCCCAACGAACTTCCTCCTCGATAGTGAACCCAGAGGAATATTCCACTCAGAAATGAAAGGAGTTGTGTGATACCCGTAGCGAATGTTTATCCTCAAGCATTGAGCCACCCCATCTGGCTCGTCACCTCGCATGCTCGACAACCGAGGTCTCGTCGAGGTCTACTCTTCGTCTTCCTCTTCTCTCTTGCTCCTCTATTTAGTTACTGTCGAGCCTCTATCATGCGCTGTCTTGACGGGCCATTTTAATGGCACTAAAATTAGTGGCATTAAAAAAAAAAAAAAAAAAAAACGATGGGAATTTGTAAAAAATTATCGTCATATTTCTTAAATGATGCGAAATTTACATTCTTGACCATTGTATTAAAGGTTGCAAGAGAAACGATGAGAAATAATGCCACAATTTTATTTTTTTTGGTTGTGGAAGGGCCCACACCAACTTTTCATGCTCTTGGCGACTAGGGCAACCATGCTCCCCTGGTTGCGACCTCTTTGGTCCTAATGCCTTGATAGTGCGCACTTTCAATAGTACATTAGGCTCGGTACCTCGGAAGAAAGAACCTATGCAGTTGCTACCATTTTCCTCCTATCCACTTGCGCTCCTTCGTAGAGAGTTTCCTCATCCCCCGGTATCAAAGGGAGTCTTCGAGATGCTCACCTTGGATGAGCGAACCAGTATCATCTTGTGCCCATGCTAGTGCTTGGTCCACACATGCCTTCGACTCGGTGGTGAGAGTTGGTTCCCTAGTGCTAAGAAAAAAAAAAGTTTTGAGAGTAAAGAAAATGAGGAAGGGGGCTAAGCAAAAATGAAAGTAAATTGAACACACACCTCCTTCTGGGGGTGTCTCCCATCGACGGTTATGTGGGAATCTACTTGTTGGTCCCTCTTTATCCCAGTCAAAAAATCCTTAGTCGTGGCCTAGAGCGAAGAAGAGCATGGTATTCTAGTTTTTTAGGCTGGAGTGCCTACTCAAGATAGTCACCAACCTCCAATCCTGGCGGTAGTGAAAACTCCAAAGAGTAATTATATATGTCATTCTCCATGTCTACCTTGTGTCAACCAAAAGTGATGAGGTTTTTAAAATCACCATTGAATTTATTATTGATGATTTTTGATTTTTGATCTAATGGTGATTTTAAAAGTCACGTCACTTTTGCTTGACACAAAGTAGACATAGAGGGTGACTTGTATCATTATATCAATGCAGGCAGCCCTTGTCTTTGGAAAGCTCCAACCAGATTATGCACAAAGCAATCAAAATTTGGCAGGTGTTGCGGGTAAGTTGGGTACATGCGAGGCGGAGGATAGACAACACTTCACGAGCAGTGCTCGAAATTGGGAGTCGGAGGCCAACCTTCAATATGGCTTTAGAAAGACATAACTCGCTAACTCTATCCATTCCCAACACCCCTTCATCTTCCCAAGAAGCCTTCAGTGCAACCACCTCTGAGATACGATATGTTTGCTAGAGACCTAGTAACGGCTCCGATTTCACCTTGGAATGCCACGTCCTGCCGAAAAAGTCGTCTGCTTTGTCATCCAGAGCGCCCCCCCAAGCCATAACTAACCAAAGGAACTCGAACAAAGCAGGAGAACAAAAGCCCCAAAAAAAAAAAAAAAAAAAAACATATAAGGAGTGAGAGAAAGGAAATTCAAAATGCCAAAGTGAAAATGAGATGGAACTTTCACTCACCCCCCTTTTTTATTGGGTCACGTCACATAATTCAAAATTTAACGAGAACTACAATGGGCAGCCATTCGAAATTCAAAAGGCGTCTTCAGCCCTTGATCTCCTACCATGTGTCATCCCAAAAATCAAAGCACGCCAACCCAACGGCCAACTCCTCCTTCCCAAAGGACACGACATTATGGCATTGCTTGACAGGCACTATTTGTTAAACCCTTCCCACCCCCTTTAACATATTATCGTGCAGTGTGCACTTGTTAGCCGGAAGAAAACTGGTACGTCTCAGCCAGAATTTCAAAGTGGTAAATTATTACTTCCAATAATGCCCCTGAAGACCATTTTGAAAACAAAACCGAGAATCTTTTTTTTGGCCTTCGTCTTTTTCCTTCTTAATGTACAGCGCCTGATCATGATGAGGGTCGATACGGTGTCGCACGAGGCCGTGCCTGGCCTGATCATGACCGTTGGATGACGGCCCACCACCCGATTCCTGTGACGCAGCCTCGAAGCTTTGACTCGACGAGCCCACGCTCAGCCCAGCATTCTCAACAACAGCCATTGATTCACTCACACAGTTCTCTAATCTTTGATCAAAAATACAAAAACCCAAATTACAAAATTACAAAAATAAGTTAGTAATGTGTTTCAAAATTGATTCCAAAGCTTAAATCTTTTAAAAGCTCGAATCTTACTTGGGGTTTTTGTTTTTGTGTATTTTGTTGAGGTTTTGTTTTGGGTTTCGGAGTAATTGTTTGAGGGAGAGAGAGAGAGAGACCGAAGAGGTTCCTCGGATCGAGGTGTGGATCTACTTCACATCGTCTTAAGAATGGCGATTATTAGACTCAAATACTGCTTGCTTTGAGAGAGAGAGAGAGAAGAAGATGCGAGGGAAAGGAAAAGAAGAACAGGGGAAAAGAAAGAAAAATGGTCTTCAGGGGCATTATTGAAAGTAATAATTTACCACTTTGAAATTTGATAAGAGAAGTACCACATTTCACGCGGCTAAGCAGTGCATACTGCACAAGAATATGTTAGGTGGGTGGAACAGATTTAACAAACACTGCACGAGAACTACAATGGGCAGCCATTCGAAATTCAAAAGGTGTCTTCAGCCCTTGATCTCCTACCATGTGTCATCCCAAAAATCAAGCACGCCAACCCAACGGCCAACTCTTCCTTCCCAAAGGACATGACATTATGGCATTGCTTGACAATACGTAATTGTGAGGCAACTCCTCAATCCCAGTGCAAGCCATCGTGACCTGGTCCTCGCTGATTGGCGCATAAGCAACAAATCCATCGGGTGTCGAGGCGCCATATCATTGGTACACCATCATTAACATCTACTATCACCGCTTCAATTCCCAAGAACAATCATTATCATAACACTTGCCATAATAAAGACATCAACAACTGTTCAAATTACGATGGGGATCATAAGACACATGAACCCATGGGGAATGATTTGTTGCAAACACCCTCATCGTAATTCCCATAGGCCGACTTTGGGTCTGCTTGTTAAAGCTTTTAACATCTAACACATATTCTTGAAATTTTCACACACTGTGTATGTTTACTGTACAGTATTGATGATTGTGAAATGTCAAAGTCTTAACATATTTTTTTCAATAATGCCCCCAAGTCCAGTTCCACGCAATTTTGTTTTCAAATGGATTTCGAGGGCATTATTGGAAGAAATATGTTAAGACTTTAAATTCTAGCCGAGAAGCACAGTTCCACGTGGCTGTAAGTCAGTGTGAAAATTTCGAGAATAAGGAAAAGGAGTGGAACGGCTTTACCAAACGGGGCCTTAATCACCAAGTCGCCCAGAGGAATTAGGGCTGTTGGAGTACCCCAAATGTGAAAATTAGCTGAGAAGGCCCAACCAAGGGCTTGTTAGCCCAAAGGCAGCCTACACCTAAGACACAAGCTTACCAAATAGCATACGCACTAGAACCATTCCCCTAGTAAACACCCCCAAATAGTGATAAATCCCATTGGTGATACTCTCTCGAAGGAAAGCAATATGTGAGCCTTAAATGCCATATCACTCCAAACCCACTCTGTATAGAGGAAGGGCGAACGAATCCAACATCCAAAAGGAAACAAAATCACGAGGATACACCGCATTAAATATGGATCCATGTGCCTGTTAGTACTTGCTTTAGCAATCCTACTTTCCAACTGAGGACGAAAAGCCTCTAAAACGAATTATGTCATAGGTATGCCGATGTTTTCACATTTTCTTGCTTCACTTTGCTGATACACCCTATCAAATTCATTTTCAATAACTTAAGAATCGAAGGTGATACCATCGTCACTATAACGCCCTCAACTTCGAATCTTAAGTAGGGTTAGGATCAGGGTATTATAGTCTCCCCTAGCTAGGCAAACAAAACGGGTTCGCAGGTTGGGTTCGAGTCAACTCGTCAACCTCTTTAGGGTCAACTCGAACCTGACACGATTAGCTAAATGAGTTAACCTTGTAAACTCGAACCCGACATGCTAATTTAACAGGTAACACGAAACAACCTGTCAACTCGTTTAGTTAACGAGTCGTTTCGTTAACGAGTCGTTTCGTGTCAATCTGACACGTTTGACTTGTTTAGTGAGTCAAGTCTGGTTGACCCGACCCAACCACGACACAATTAGCTAACTTTTTACATTTTACTAAAAAAAATAAATAATAAAGAAAAAATAATAATAAATGGGTTAAATGGGTCACTCGCGGGTCAAGCGGGTTGAGCCGTTTGACACGTTTATTAAACGGGTTGACTCGTTTATAACCCGAACCTGTTTAACCGAAACTCTAAACCTATATCTTTGTGTCAAGTTCATGGGTCGTGTAAAAAATTGTCAATCATACCCCAGCGTGCAACTTTGATCCTTGGCTGTTTTGCAGGTCTTCGACATAAGACGTTCGATGGACGTGATCATTGTATCAACATACATATTTTAGCAAAACAGAGCTGCAGCCCAATGTCTTGGGCATAAGATTCAGATCTCAGTAGATCTGGGATCGAGTACTCACACCCGTGTGTGATCAACTAATCATCCTTTTCACACAAAAAAAATAAAATAAATTAGGTAGAACGACAAGGAATAAGGCTAGGGGTGGGCTAGCCCAAATCCGTCAGACCAAATCCATGACCCAAAAAGAAATTTATCTCTTGGTTTAGATTGCCTTCGCCTGCCTTTTGACCCACAAATGCTGGTCGCGAATGGCCAGCACCCCAATCGCCATTCATCGCGGGAGCCACATAAGGTCGCCACTGCTCTTTGCACATCGCCGCAAAACCACTTTTTTGTTTGTTTGTTTTTTTTTTTTTTCCCGCTTGTTGCGGCAACGATTGTCACACGCGACGATAATCGTTGCCGTTGCTGCATCTGCGGCTCGGTTGCAGTGCCACGACCATACAAGCCACTGCACAAGGGCTGTGCGGTGCACCGTCACGGATCTGTGACACCACACGAATCCATGTGGTTTGTGCGGCTTTGCTATGCGCTACGTTGCGGCATTGCTATGGTGCACGCAGCATGCCAGCATCGCTGTTGTCGTACTTGCTGTTGCCGCTGGCGTGGCAATGTTGTTGCTGGCATGGCACAGCTACCAATGCAAATGAAGCGCTACTTTGTGTGTGCGGTGTTCTATGGTGGTGCATGCAGTGTGTGTGGTGCAGTACT
>FXXK01000339.1:90892-115508 GCA_900184695.1 Betula pendula
ACTGGTGCGTGGCCCAGTGGTGCGCACAAGCCACCACCCGTAAGGATGGATGCATGCAAAGCTATCATGGCTATGCATGCAATCAAAAGTTACTGTTTTCCAAAAATTGATATGCAAGAGAACAACTAATGCTACACTCACAAAGTTCACAATCTAAATGCCTAGCCACTCTATGAGAAAACGAGATTAAGAGAGATTTTCAGCTCATTGATGATATTGAGAGCAAAATGCCAATATTTGCTTTTTAACAAAACATTTGTTAGAATATTCGAAAAATATATTATATTTTTTGTATATTTCATATTTTATTAATATTATAATATTCTTTATTTAAAGTTGATTATAATCAAATATGAGAAATTTGATTACTATACTTATATTTACTTTATACTCTATAAATAAAGACTTTTATATTGTAGACAATAAAAGTAAATAGCACAATGTAGCCTTAAAAGGTATTTTCGAGTGGTAGACGTAAATATCTAATACCGAATCATTCATAATTCTATGTGTCCCTTTCTCTTTTTTACTTCCGCTCTTATTTTTTACTTCCGCTCTTATTCTGAACCACCCGCCATCGATGACCATGAGTTTTTATTGTCTTTACTTTGACATTTAGTGCATCGTCAATGCCTTTTCTTCACTGTGCAATGTTGTCCGACAGTTTTATTTAGAAAAACAATAATAACAGAAAAACCCTCCCACTTTTCATAGGGGAGGGAAAAAAAAAAAAACCTTTCATTAATTTTCACTAAAACAGATGTGCCTGGAAAATGATATCCCAAAAATAGAATTAGATCAAAGTTCATCTTACCAACCAACCCAATATCATTGTTAGTTACTAATTCTTTTTCTTCTGCTGAATGAAAAAAATAAATAAATAAAAAATAAAAAATTCCTAAGCCCATTAAGCAGCTAGTCAGATTTATGAACTAGAGTTCTACCAATTTCAGTACAAAATCTTTACAAATTGATGTTACATCTTTTGTATCAACTGCTTTAAAAATTTTGTTTCACATTAGTTTTTTATTAACAACTTCTACACCGCTGTGTCAGTTTGTAAAATATATGCAGTAAATATTGTGGTATCTATAGCAGAACTCTAAAGAAAATTATAAACAATAGCTAATAAAGTCCATTAAACCACAACAAAAACGCACAAGTCTACAAACAATTAACACAAATTCCACCAAAAAGAAAGCGAGAGAGAAACAGAGACAAACCGGTGCTCAGGAACATGAGGTACACGGCAGTGTCGAGCCCCGACATGGAGATGACGTCCTGTTCCGTGGCGGAAATAGCCTCCATGATCCACAAAAACGGGTTACGGTTCCTGGACCCGCCGTCCACCGGATCCAAACCCTTCAAGATCCGGTTAGGGTAGTACACGACGGCGTTTCCTGGCTTCCTCGACAACCATACGAAAAGCAGCATCAGAACCACGAATATCAGAAACGACGTCCCTAGGGACGTCAAGAACGAACTCAAATCCATCTGGGTCTCCCTCTAAAACTCAAACGAACACTCTTTTCTGTCTCTCTAGCTTTATCTTTATCTGATATCTGAAAGCATGTGTGTGAAGCAGGTTTAGGACCAAAGTTAACGGGCCATCAAAGGAAAGAAAAAGAAAAGTAACCGTTGGCAAGGGATATAAAAAGTATTAAAAAGAGCGTGGGAGAAGAGGAAGGAATAGGATCGTCTCCGTGGAGAGGAACATTAAAATTTAGAGAATAATACTATTAGTACAACTTTGATTATAAGTAACGTGACTTTCAAAAATTATCTTTAAATTTGTGAAGAATGCTTTTTACTTTATAGGATAAAAATAAATAAAAATTTTAAATATAACATTACTCAAATTTATGAAAAATGTCGTATACTATAATTTTATCAAACGTTTATTCAACAATGATACGGTTGCACTATTAACTAATCATTTGATTTTTTTTGTTACTTAATAATGATTAATCTAAGGATTAATTGAGAATGTTATCTTAATATTGTTAGATATAATTATATAATGTAGCATTAATCTAAATTTATAGGATGTGGCATGATAAATATGTTTTCAATTTATTTAAAAACTTGGGTTAAATACACTTAAGCATCTTGAATTATTAGTCATTTTTAAAAAAGCCCTACAAATAAACAAGTATGATACTTAAATACATTAAACTACTAATTTGTTGTAATTAAGCTACTTTTTTATCATTCTTCCAAAAACACTCCTATTTTAAAAATAAAAAATTACAAAATTAATCAAAAAACTAAATCAACAAATCAAAAATTCTTTTTTTTAAAAAAAAAAATTATCAAATTGTCATTTTAAAAGTCACATAAATTTTTTATGAACAAAAGAGAGACATGGGGTAACATGTATCATTATTCAGAAATTAGGGATAATCAAGATAGAATATTGAATAGAGTAACGATATATATCACTTCTATATCCCTTGTGTTTACTCAAAATTGATGTAACTTTTAAAATTATTATTAAATTTGATAACTTTATACCAATTAATTAGGGCGGGTGTAAACATTAATATATATAGTTATATATGATGAGATTAATACGAAAGAGAGAAAAGAGCGGAAGTATAAAGAGGAAATGAGGATCAAGCATTAGGGTTAAATCTTGTATTAAAGTATATGTAAATTGTATTATAATGATCTTTACTTAATAGAAAGGCTAGGAGCTAGTGATAAACAAATAAACATAAACTAAATAAAAATAAATAAACCCTAAAAGAAAATAAAACAGAGCATAATTCAGATAATATAAAATATTCTAACAATTTATATAAAAACTAAACATGATCCTATCACCTTCTAACGCCACGTGCCCCATGATGGTCTACTTGTATTTTCAGTTTTTATGGTTGCATGTCCACGTCAACTCCCCCATTCAGGCCCACTTCTCCCACGCCGCTGGTTCTCATTCGCCGCCTTTTTCAGATCGGGACCACTTTCGGGAAATGGGTCGGGCTCCAGTACCTCCACCGGGTTGTGGAGCGGCAGCGCTCGGACCAGATGTTGGAGGTGAGTGTAATCTGGTTTTGTGGTATTGTTCTTCTGAATTGAATTAGGCCCTTGGACTTTATAATCCAGTTTTTATGGGCTTTTTTATACGGGCAACGTCTCGTTTTTAGCCCCATTTTTGTAGAAGTCAGATTTGAGTCCAATTTTTATACAAGGTCTATTTTTTAAGCTTTATATGGGCTTAATCCAATTTTTGTAGTAAATACATTACTGCTTGTAATCTTTATTTTTTCATAATACTTGTAATCTTTATGAAAAGTAGACATATCTCCTCAAATTAACACACAATTGTAATGTCTTTTAAACTATCAATTGCATCAATGTCTCCATCAAACTACCAAAAACTTTCAATGTACCCATTTTCTCCCGCAAAAAGACAAAAAAAAAAGCCCCTAAAAATTCTCATAAAGAAAAATGCCTTAACATATTCGAAAAGAAAAACCCACATACTAAATTAAAAACAAAAACATGTGCTTATTTATTATATGCTAAAGGACACGTGCAGTTTTATGGATTAGGTTTGAGGAAATTTTTTCAACCCAATTTAGAAGAAATTTATGTCCAACAAACAATACATCTATTGATAAAAAAAAATTTTTAAAAAAAAGGGAAATATAAGAATACATGTTAATTGAATTGTAAATACACTTTGAATTAACTCTAAATAAAAGCGAATGTAACTGTAAAAGCTAAAAAAACAAGAAATACAATTGAAATGAGTTTTATTCATTGAAAAAAAAATACAAGCGAATTGCTTTCAATTGCCTTGAAACAAATACATCTAATCATTGAAAAATATATAAGTGAATTACTTTTAATTGCTTTTTACCATCCCAAATTCACAAAGAATGATTCTCATTGAAACTATATAAAGGAAACAAATATGTCAACAGTCAACACTATCCATGGTTGGATAGTAGTAGACACACAATGTCAAAATCAATTTAGTATTTTAGTGACATTTCAAGCCACCAAGCTAATACTAAATGCATGCAGCTCACAAAAATAAAGTCCTAACATTCAGCACACAAAACTCATGTAACACACACACAACTCAATCCATAACATATTACATTGTCTAGTGTTTACAAAACATTTCAAATACACAACACAAGAAATCAATCAAACATTATAGTCTATGGAATTACAATTTACACCACAAAATGCACTAAATATATATGCAACACCCTATCTAGTACACAATCTTACAAGCCACAACAGCAACCAAAGCAACACCCTTACAAGTACAAATTAATTGAAAGTAAAATATAATGAAATTAAGCTTGTAAGTAAAATAATAAAATAAAATGTGAAAAAATAGCTAACCTTCATCTCAAACAAACCTTTAGCCAAGAAATGCTTCACTTCCTGAAGTTGAAGGTGGAAGCTCATCTTGAATAAAATAAATAAATAAAACAATTTAAGTTAAATGAATAAATAAGTAATGAAAACTAAGTTTCAACGAATTTATACACACTTACCTTGATCATTATAGATTTCCACAAATTCCTCCACATCCCGAATTTTAGTTGGCTTGCTCCTCATCCAATTTTATGTACAAATCAAGCCCTCAATGGTATATAATATATAGAGACAATGAACTTATAAAGGGATCTAATATACGTCTCTCAGTGTTAAAGGTGGACTCAAAAGCATCGGTGGAAATGAGGATGACCAACACATCATGTGATGTCTTTGCAAATTTATAGGATATTTGATTGAATTCATCTTCCACTGAGCTAAAATATCAAACTCTAGTGTTGATGATTCACACTCAACCAACAAATACCTATCCACCTCCGAACTATACTCCAAATCATTTTCCTCCTCAAGTTGTTGGATGAACAATGACGTAAATTTAGTCGTGGTTGGGATTGAGTCATCATCGATAATATTAAAGGAAGTAACATTGAATAGAAAGCATTGAAACTTCCTTAAGTCAAATAAGAAAGTCCACTACAAACTGCACTAGTACCCCTATAAAACTTATTATATTGCTCAATCAAACAATTCGGAAGGTGTATCACCTTTGCCTCTATGTTATCCAACAACTCTTTCCCATTGCATCTCTTTAACCAAAACACAAAGCCTTCATCTTGAAGTGTGGGTTAAAGATAATAGCAACATATAACATTAAGTTGATCGTATCCATACTTCCTCAATACTTCTCATACTTAATTTTATTAACTATTATAGCACTCATGATAGGATCATCAATGACATACATGTCATTCAAGGAATTTTGAATTATACAAAGTTGCTCAAAATATAAATTGGAGATCACGTACATTGAACTAGAAAGGTCAATGTGACATCATAAACATTTTTCCATAAGTTTATAAGTTTTCGAACATTTTCACAATTATCATATCCAAGATGCCATAAAGGCCTTTCCTACTCCTATCTACATTAAAGAAATGTCGAACATACTGATTATCCATCTTCGCTATTAGTTCAAAAGCTCTTTGATATTTTTCAGGGATGCTCAACATCAAGTACACCGAGTGTCATCTAGACACACTATCTTCTTACTCTCAATCTTTTCTCTCTCTACTCACCCCTTAAACTTGTAAAATCTCGTCGGCGAAGACCTTATATATCTCACTGGAAACCTTTTTACTGAATCATGTACATATTTCAAACCATCAATAACAATAACATTCAAAATATGTGTAGCACACTGCATATGAAGACACTCACCTCCCAAAATGATATAATCCTTATCATTTATCCTCTTCATATAATCAATAGGAACATCATTAGAAGATACATTATCAACTATAATGGTGAAAATCCTATCTACCCCCCACTCTAGCAACCCTGACTCCACCATTCTTCCGATGGTCTAACCCCTATGATTAGGAACTAAGAAAACTTAAGGATTGTCTTATGCAATTTCCAATTACAGTTGATGAAATGATCAGTAAGACACATTTAATACAAATTTTTCAACTATTTCCATGTATCGATAGTAAGGCAAACCCTTTGACTGCTCACCAAATTCCTCAACTTATCCTTCTCCCTCATGTATAATTTCAAACAATCTCTATATACAGTAACACGAGATTGCACTTTGAATCTAGCTTCCAAACTATTAACAAATTCACAAAACCCCTCAATCTTCATATGTCTAAAAGGAAACTCACATTTGATAAAAGAGTAGTGCTATATATATTCTCAAATGTTAACTCCCAAGTACTCACTCCTTAACGTGGCAATGAAAATCACCATTACATGAAATAACAAATAAAAGTACATGTAGCATCCAATTATGATTTTCATTACTACAGTAGAGAGTGAGCACTTAGAGTATGTATATCATTTCTCTTGATAAAATATTGAGCAATCAAAATCCTTATTATCTTCATATCATACTTCATAATTCTTATTGGGTTACTGATGATGCCATCCGTCTCCTTCTTAAACCCACATTGTAACAATGTTCGATTTTTATCAAGTCTCTCATGCGCCGAATGGAGACTTTTTGCAGCCAAATTGTACGTGGTAAACATGGCCAAAGTGCCTTGTCTTTTATTGTTACACCCAAATTCCCTAGAACAATACTTGCATTTAGTTCGGGTTTTTCTCTTTTGGTGGGAGTGAAGATGTTGTAAAACTATCATGGTCGTACCAATACTACCAAGAAAACAAAAAAAAAAAGTTAGAAATAAAGCTACCAAGAAAAAAAACAAAGGGGTGGTGGCCAGACCACTCCCAAACACTTGGGGGTTGCTTTGCCACCTCTAGGTGTTCTTTTTTTTTTCTTTTCTAAAAAATGTTTAATATTGCTTTTTATTTTTATTTAATTCTTAAATAAATAAATAGAAAGTCATATCCATTAACTTGAGGATTTCATGCGATTGTAGATTTAGGGATGACAGCTGAGCCGCGAGTATAGAAAATAAGTGATGGTCACGTAGGGCATACTACATAGTTTAGGTGGACGACATGCGTTTAAACTCTTTGATATCTTGGTTGTTGTGGGGCTTCAATTCCAGGTAATGGTAGCCACTCAGCCTAGAGTCATTGTCCGATAACGACAAGAAATTTAAATCTATTTTGCTTTCATAAACCAAATGAGACTGGGAATAAAAATATTGAAACATAGGAATATAAGCAATTCGAAATCAAGGACACCCTGCATGCCAGCTGCTAACACTCATCTTTAATAAAGCTAAACTGGCCAGGAAATTGTATGACAGAATATTCACTGATCTGATCTGCAAATCTTATCTGAAATCATGAAGATAACAAAGAATCAAGAATGGAATAATCTCAGCAGTAAGCAACAGATGTTAATGCAGGATGATATCATTTTTAGTTGACATTAAAAGACAACCTTGAACCCTGTTACTATAGACATGATATGTCCAAAATCACAATCACTGCCCATTAAACTGTGCGGTTAAACAGTACCAAATAAGAAATTCTACACAAGTGTTTCAAATTAACGTAAACACCATATATTACAGACAATAAAACGCTGTGACTCCCAGTAACTTCTTATGTCAACAAATATGCCAAGTTCCAAGAAAAGTTATCTTAAACAGAACAAAAACAAGCATAAATCACGTGGAATACACGAATGTACATCAAACAAATGATCCTGATCTTGAAACTTGTTGTGATAAAGCATCTTCAAACTGATCATCATCAACCTTCTCATATCTCAAGCTTGGTGGGATGAAAGATCTGAAAACTTGGTCCATGTTAGGAATTTCCTTCAACTCATGGCAAGCAACTTCCAGAGCCGTGTCTTGGAAGAAGCGGTAGAATTTCTGACTACTGATATATCCAAAGAGCAAGGACAGTATGGGGAGTGGAATCAATAATGGTGCATAGACGAATTCCCTTACCCCAAAGTAACCAAACATGGTAACTTGGTATAATATTAGAGCTGCTAGGATGCGCTTATGCATGTGAGGCCACATCCTTCCATAGCTTTCATAAGCCGGAACATAAACTTTGAGGGCCTGTTGGATGAAACAGCATAAAGAAACTATATCAACATGAAAAAAGTAAAAAAGCAAATATTTGAGCTGATAAAGCTCAAGATTTCTCAACACAAATATTAAAGTTTATCCTGTAATATTTGCGCATTTGACAATAAGAATGAACCATAAGGATTTGTTTTTTTTTCTTTCCTCAAGCTGTCACCCTGGCAAGGTAAAGTAAGAATCAGAAATTCAACAAAAATCAATGAACATTACCTGATTTCTAAGAATTAGCCATCCCAAGCCAAAGTAAACCACACCAAACGGGATAATCAGAGGAGCTATAACAGAGTAGCACAGGACAATTGTCACAACCAGCAGGTCACCAGGAACCCTAGTTGCATATCCAAGATCTCCAGGAGACCAAGCTTCTTTCAACTCAGCCTCAGTCTTACACATATACTTCCTCTTTAAATGGTATATAATTAAAGGAACTATTCTAGACAGTTCAAGACCATAGCCAACAAAGAACCTGGGAATCATAGAATTATTGTATTCAATGAGAAGTTTAAGATTGTAAAGCTTAATGCACAGATTACTAATGATAATTAGAAATGCAACATCATTATCTTACTTCAAAGCCACATAGGTCAGGAAGAATGTTGCATTGGCTGGCAGACCATTCGCTAGTAAGGTAACTACAGAGTTAGGATCATTCTCAATGGACTTCAACGTATTGAACAAGGTTCCGCCCACTGTCACTCCAATGAAAACATTTAACACAGTGAAATAGAAATACTTCCCAGAAGCAGCTCTTACTGCATGGCTTTCAGAGGGAATTCCCTCAGCCTTAGAGAGAAACAAAAGGAACTTGGGCAACAAAGCCAAAAAGATAATAAGTGCAATCTGAGGGAGGAAAGCTTCCAACACCGTCTTGAGTGCTTTCATATTCACAACTGGCTTTATAAATGGGATAAGTTTCTTCAAATTGTCCAGTGTTGTGAGAGCGGAAATAAACCCAATTGGAATCATGTAGAATAATATGGCCAAGGCCACAATAAAATACACGACATATTGCCGTACTAGCCTCTGAAAAAACTTGATTTTAAGATTAGTCCATATCACTTGACGTGGTTCAGGAGCATCTACAACTGTCCATTTGTCAACCATTCGGGCATGTAAACTCTGAGCTGCAGAAGCTGCAGTCACCCTGTTCGTGAAAAAGACCAGAGCAGCATCTTGCTGCTTCTCTCTGAGAGTGACTTTTTGTTCCGATTCTAGTTTTGGGATTAGTTTATTAATCTTTTCACTGTAGTACTCAATGCTATCTACTTTTGCACCACAAAGACCCAGGAAGCCAGTTTTGTTAGTGGGTCTTGCTCCTTCTGGTTTGCCAGTTGTTTTTGACTCTGCATATATCGCTTCAGCACGTACAAGCTTCTTCTTGTACCCTTCTAACTCTTTCCAAATTTTGTTGACCTAAGAGAACCAATCAATGTTAAGTAATAAATCAATGTAAATAATCATAAAACCTATGGTACTTTTCTAATGCATCTAGAATGCTCATACATTCTACTTCCATATGAGATATTGTTCTAGCTTTGGACCTGCAACTATGAAAACCCCACCTATTATTCTATAAAGGCTTTTTCTGAGGTGCAGTGAAAATAAAGAACCCTTCCAAGTGTTGTGCAGTCTTGAAAAGTCAAGTAAAACCAAGAAAAGAAAACAATACATAGCAAATCAATGCCTTACCTCTTTGTTGTCTGTTACCACCATTGATCTGTAAAATATCTCAGGATAGATAGTTTTAAAATATGAATCGACCTGTTCTTTTCTTGTTTGACCTTGAAGAACTCGAGGTATGTCTCTAACGAGAATGGCAAATTGTTCAGGCTTCGCTTCAGGAGACATAAGAGCGTCTGCTCTCAGTCCAGAGACATGCTTATATGCTTTCCATAAGAGGTAATATGTAACAAATGAAACCCAATAAGTGGCTATCAGAAATCCCCACAACCGAGGACTCTTCGACTGTACATGCAAGCAAACACAGAAAACTGCATTCAGAAGAAATGATGGGGAACATATAATTCATTAACATAAATAGAAGGTATAATAGTTTGAATTTTTATTTTAGAAAAGACATTAATTAGATAGCATAACACACAATCACATATTTAGCATCACTAGCTCCGCAAGATGTGCCTCCAGTTATAGAATAAGTATGAGATTTTATTAGGATAAGACAAATTCCTAATTGCAATTTCACAAATTTAATAAATATCAAATAGCCATCTCCATCATTTTATAACCCATTGCCCTGAGAGAATAAAAGAAAGAAAATTAAACATTCAAGTTCATGAAAAGTTGTGTAGCATACTTTGATATTTGCCATGGATAATTTGTCAAGGTCGCTAAAGGTCCCATTGCTTGTGGTTGCCTTAGTAGACTTCACACCATCATCAGTAGCAGAAATTGGTAGAAGAAGTGGCAGCAGCACTACGCCAGATAAGACCAAGATTCCCAAAACTGCAGATTAATTGGCAAAAAGATAGTATAAGAAATTGTTTCCTTTTCTCCTAAAAATTTAACATGTTTAGGTCAAAAAGTAAAAAAAAGTGAACCAAATAGAAGAAAACTCAATCTTTGGGAAAGCAAAAGTTTTTAACTAATACCTTGCCCGAAATGTTTGTATAAAAGACATGTTAACTATACAACCTTAGTTTAAGTTTCTGACAGTAAGTGACATTCACTTATTCCCATTCAGTCAAAATTATGTCAGAAACTGCAGACATAACAGAAGCTATGAAAGTCGTTCATTGGATGAAATAGGGATATACAAAGTGTTCTCCTCTCTTTCTCTCTCTCTCTCTCTCCTTATCTCTGCCTCTCCTCATTTATATGGTGACAAGTAACAAGACATTCATTTATTTTGATATTTTAACAAGTACCATCTCCCATGACATTTGATAAGTCAAAAGGCTATATTAACGCTTAACTCTGAATTCTTTGTAAAAAGTACCTGCAACAATATCCTCACTTGAACCACCTCCCACAAACTCAGGCTCCC
Organism: Betula pendula; assembly: GCA_900184695.1. Lineage (NCBI taxonomy): Eukaryota > Viridiplantae > Streptophyta > Magnoliopsida > Fagales > Betulaceae > Betula > Betula pendula. The sequence goes on from FXXK01000339.1 coordinate 101,936, forward strand.
ATTAGATTAATTATTGCAAAATCAGGAATAAATTCATCAAACTATGATTGAATGAAGTTTATGAAGTAAACGGGAAACTGTTAAGCTCTTCTAATTTTAAAAAATAAAAATAAATATCCACCTTTTTTCACCAAAAAAAAAAAACACCTCCCACAAAGTATGACAATTTTATTTAGAAAAACAATAATAAGATAAAGCCCTCCCACTTTTTCAAAAGTGGGAGGGCAATAAAAAAATAATAAAATAATAAAATAAAATAAAAAGCTTAAATTTTCACAAAAAAAAACTAAAAAGATATGCCTGGAAAATGATATCTCAAAACTAGAATTAGATCATAGTTCATCTTACCAACCAACCCAATATCATTATTAGTTAATAATTCCTTTTCTTCTGGTGAAAAAGAAGAATTCCTAAGCCCATTAAGCAGCTAATCAGATTTATAAAGTAAATCTTAAGTAAAGTCCATGTAAACCACAACAAAAACACACAATTCTACAAACAAACAAAAAAAATACACAAAAAGAACCCCAGAACAAGGACATCCCAGTACACATTAGTCATAGAAGTTCACCAAAATTACAAAAAGAAAGCGAGAGAGAACCAGAGACAAACCGGTGCCCAGGAAGACGAAGTACACGGCAGTGTCGTACCCCGACATGGAGATCACGTCCTGTTCCGAAGCAGACATAGCCTCATGGATCCACGAGAACGGGTTACGGGTTTTGGACCCACCGTTCAGCGGATCCAAACCCTTCAAGATCCGGTTCGGGTAGTACACGACGGCGTTTCCTGGCTTCTTCGACAACCACCCGAAAAGCAGCATCAGAACCACGAATATCAGAAACGACGTCCCTAGGGACGTCAAAAACGAAGTGAAATCCATCTGGGTCTCCCTCTAAAACTCAAAACAAACTCTCTTTTCTGTCTCTCTTTGCCTTGATCTCTCTCTCTCTCTCTCTATCTCTATCTCTATCTCTCTCTCTCAAACCATATATGCTTGTGAAGCAGGTTTATGACTGATGGTAACGGCCCATTAAAGGAAACGGAAAAGTAACCGTTGGTAAGGGGAAATAAAGAGGGTGGCGGAAGAAGAGAAAAAGGGCGTGGGAAGAGATTGATTAGATGATGTGGTGAGGTTAGAATTGCCATTTATTTGATTGAAAGGTAATAAAGGAGAACAAAAAAGAGAGAGAAAATATCTGGGTATGATTTTTTGTTTTCCTATTCACATATCTGGGTATGATTAGCTGGCTGTGGGGTTGGGTTGGGTTGGGTTGGGTTAACTTTGGCTTTGCGTTTTCATTCTTTCAATGCAGAGAGAGAGAGAGAGAGAAAGAGAAAAACTGTAGAAGTGATTTGATCGAATTCGAAGATGATAATGCAGGAGGGACAGACAGAGAGTGTTTTGTGGCTTGTGCAGTGTTAAATGACTAAATTGGCCTCCATCTATAACGGAATGACAATTCTGATATGACCAGAATACCCACCCATGACCCACCTGTTGCCTTCCCCCCAATTCACAATATTTGCCTTTTTTTGGCCCGAATCGAATATTTGGGTTTTTTTTTTTTTTTTTTACGAGAAAATTGGGTTGTTTTCTATGAGTGGAGTGCCACTTTAAACAACTTTTAAAAAAAAAAAATTATAGTAGCGCTTTAAAGAACATAAACTTACAAAAAAAAAAAAGAACATTGAGCAGACATAAGAAAAGCAGAAAAAACAAAACAAAAAAAAAAAGAAAAAGAAAAAGAAAAAAGAAAACATCAGAAAAGCAGGAAGCCACTTCTAGGCATTGGTTCCGTAGCTCAAGTGGTAAAGAAAGAAAATGGAATAAAAAATAGGAAAAATTATTAAATTTTGATCCGTGTAATTTGAGTTTGTAATAAATAAATCTTTGTAATTTGGAAATGAACTTTCTTTTTTCTTTTTTTCTTTTTTGAAATGTGAATCTTTCAATTTCATTGATATCAATTCCTGAGCATCAAGTTTATACAATCAAAAGTTTAAGCAAAATGCAAAAAGCTTCAATAACCATAGCCAAGCTATGAACCTATACAATCATTGACAAAGACAAGCAATTATCTATGACCTAATCCTCACCTATATACAACTCCAGCATTAGATCAGATCTGCATCATGCAGACAAATTCGAAAACATAAGTAGCTTAATTCACATCACCTTTATTTTCTAGCCATGAGAGATAATCTCTCACATCGAACTATACCTCCGTGAAACCAAAAAAGCCAAGAGAACTAAACCCATCCTGCACCTGAAGGCCAGGGAAACAAAAACAAGAAATGAAGCGAAACAGCTAAAACAAACAGCACCAAAATAAATTTGCCGACAGTTGAAAGACAAAGGGAGAGCTTCACGAGATGGCTGGCCGGCAAGAGAGCCCACCCGCCGGTGCATGAATGACACGCACCGGTAGTAGGAGCTGGACAAACGAAACCACCACAAAAGACCAATGAAGGCGACAGCAGGCGAGGGAAGGATCACGCGCGATGAAAGGCAGGCCATGCGGCGGCACATGGGTGACACACGCCTGTGAGTGAGATCTACAAACAGGCGCGTGCTGACTAGACGGCAACAAGTCTGGCGACAATGGGAAGCAGAGAGCCCAAGATCATGGTAGAGGGGCGCATGAAGTGGTAGAACTCTCTAAAGGTTTCAAATCTAGTTTTGAGAAACCAAAGCCAAAAACTTCAAAATGCAGATTCGAGGCCATGGACACTAGGAGGAGGTAGATACGGGCCAATAAGTAGTTGAGAGAGAGTCTGCAAAAACCTGCTGTGCTGAAAAAAACCAAAATCCGAGGGGGGGGAGAAGAATAGAGGATCCTCTCCCTCCACCCAGATTTGTTTTCTCTCCCATTCTCCCTATCTAAGTAGGCAATTCTAATTTGGAAATGAACTTATGAATTCATATATATCCGTATGTAACAAAATGAGATATATTTGTATAAATTTTCGTCATTTTTCTTACAAAATCTTTATGAAATTCTAATTTTACCCTCTAATAAAAAAAATTGGTTTGGAATGTAGTTTGCCACCCTCTTCTTGTTTTGCTAGTGGTCAACCACCTTTCAATGATTAATTATGGGATAGCCAACTACCCCCAGAACCACCCCATAGCTTGGGTGGTTCAGTTACTCTTAGTCAATTTTGGAGGTGGCCAAACCATTCCCTGAGCCCTGTCCTCCTAAGCTTCTCCTTACATTAGACTTGAAAGGGACGGCTGAAGTGAACCCTACGTTTGTTCGATGGGAGAAAAACGATCAATATATTCTAAGTGTGTTTATAACCACTCTCTCTGAGAAGGTGATGACTATTGTTTATGGTCTAGAGACCTCTCACCAGGTATGGACTGCCTTAGCAACTAGGTATCCTTCTCTTTCACGCTCCCATGTCAATTACCTTTGACGCCAATGTGCCACGGTACACGGACTTGTGCTAAATTGATTCATTCGGCCAAGTCACTAGAAAATCAGCTTTCTATTGAGGGCAATCACATAGAAGAAGTATAACTCATCTCATATATGATAGGTGGACATAATTCCCAATTTTATCCATTTGTCACCTCCTTCTCATTTTCCACAAAGGATACCTCTTTGACGTTATAGTAATTTCAATTAGAATTCGTCAGCTACTAGAAAATTAGAATGCTCCATCTGACACTAGGACTTTTTCACTCTACTCCCAGAAGCCTAACAGCTTCAAATCCAAACCAAAATTTGGATTTAATAACCAAAAGGGTCAGCAACAGTTCTCTAATGCCAATGCTCCTCACAATCCACCTTAGAAGAAGCCTTACAACAACAATAACAACTCCTTGGTAAGTAACTCTTCCATTGGACAGATTAATTCTGGAACTAATCGTGTTGCTTGTCAAATTTGTGACAAGAATAACACAAAACCTTGGGTTGCTTCCATTGTATGGACTTTGCATATCAAGGTTGCCACCACCAAGTGAGTTAGCGGCCATGGTTTCTCAATCCGATGTGCAGCATGAAGATGGAGAATGGTTGGAGGATAGTGCTACAAATAATCACATTACAATAGACTTATAGAACTTAAACTTGCAGCTGCCATATTAGGGGACAAAAAATGTTACTGTTGGCAATGGTAATGGTCTTTATATTGCTCACACAGGCTAATCTTCCTTCTCTATTCCTTCTAGGGCTGTAAACGAGCCAGTCTTTCCGACAGTCTACCCGATACCCGCCCGATTAAACTCGACCCGAATTCGAGATCGGTACTATACAAACCCGCTTATTACTGCACAAACCGCTCGATTAGTTAGTGATACATACCCGACTCGCTCGACAAAACCCGATAGGGCTCGCGAGCCTAGCTCGTTTAAGGCTCGACCGAACCGGCTCGCCCGACCCTCGTTTAGGATCGTGAGCTTAGCTCGTTTAAGGCTCGACTCAACCGACTCGCCCGACTCGGCTCATTAGCTCGATCATATATATATATATAATCAAAGTTTGTATATTAGTAATGAATTAATATATATATATTTATATAGGATACTTAATCATTATATTATTTGATACTTAATAATTTATATGATCTAACTTATCTAAGTATTATCTATTGATACTTATAGCATTACATCACATTTCACATGATTTAAGATCTAAAATTATATAAATTATAAGATTATATAATCATATGATCGCATAATCCAAGTATTAACATTAGATCTCATAGGGTAGGTAAATAATATATTCACAATTATTATAGATAGCATATATATATATATATATATATATATATTATAAAAGTTTGTATATTAGTAATGAAGTCATATATAGTATATTTATATATATGATACTTAATCATTATATCATTTGTATCTTAGTAATTTAGATGATCTAACTTATCTAAGTATTATCACTTGATACTTAGAGTATTAGATCACATTTCACATGATTTAAGATCTAAGATTATATGAATTATATGATCATATAATCAGATGATGATACTTAGATTATATGATCACATAATCTAAGTATTAACATTAGATTCTTAGGAGGTAGAATAATAATATTCACAATTATTATACTATTAATTATTTTAGATAATTTAATATATATATATATATCAAAGTTGTATTTTAGGATGAAGTAATATATAATATATTAATATAGGATACTTAATCATTATTTATTTGACACTTAGTAATTTATATGATCTAACTTATTAAGTATTATCATTGATATTTAGAGCATTAGATCGCATTTCACATGATTTAAGATCTAAGATTATATGAATTATAAGATCATATAATCATATGATGATACTTAGATTATGTGATCATATATTACATAATAATGGTAGATTCTATAATAACTAAGTATTAACATTAGATCCTTATAAGGTAGAATAATAATATCACAATTATTATACTTCTTATTATTTTAGATAATTTAATAATTATACTATATATATATTAATATATATATACTATTACCTATAATATATATATAATATATATAATAGATGATCTAACTATATATAATATATTTATATATGATACTTAATCATTATATCATTTGATATTTAAAGCTTAGATCGCATTTACATATTAAGATCTAAGATTATTGATTATAAGATTATATAATCATATAAAGATACTTATAATTAATATGATCACATAATCTAAGTATTAACATTAAGCCTTAGGAGGTGGAATAATGACTATCATAATTATTATACTTCTTAATTATTTATATAATTTAATATCATATGATATGATTCATAATCATAAATATAATATTCTAACCATATATAGTCACACATGTATACAATAATACAAATCCATACTATAAAATATATATAGTTCGTAATGTATGGGTTGAACGTATTAATAATGACAATGTGATTTATATAAGATCAAACAAAATGAATTTGAATTAACAATGTGTTGTTATAATTTATAATTACAAATAAAGTAATAAGCATAATTACAATTAAGTTGTAAGCCTATAGTATAATTACTTGTAGTTTATATGTTAGTTTCTTTAAATAGATACTTCATACTAACATTAACATATATGATATTAATGAGTAGTAGTTACTAGTTAGTATGTACTATATACTATAGTATATATGCACTAACATATTAATGCTTTTAAAATTTGTAAGTTTTTAACTAACATTGTTTTTTAAAAAATAAAAAGTGAAAGTAACTAACATTGTTAATGACATTAAATTATTAACCATAAACTTAATATCCCTTAAAAAAATATGATTTGCAATTTTGAAGAATTGAGATCCGTTCGATAATCTGCCATATGGATCATCCAACGACAAAAGATGATTTCCAGAAAGCTATGGAGATCCGTGTGGTAATAGTGTAGTAACAATATTATTTAATAATTTTATTAAGAATATAAAATATTAAGAATACATCATAGATAAGGTTTGGGTTGAAGAAACCCCAAATTGTATTTATGGTACTATATTCAGGGAGCAATTTGCCTATGTCTAATTATTGTTTATCACTAAAATTTGCACATGTCTGATTATTGTTAAAAAAGAAAAAAGTTTATATACCCCCTCTCAAACTATTACTCAATTGATAATGTCCCCCTAAGGACGAAAATACCTTTAATAAAATATGAAAAAAAACAAAAAAAAAGTATACAGATTTTCGTTTTTTTTTTAAAAAAATAAAAATAAAATGTTTTTTTTTTTGAATTTATAAGGATATTTATAGCTTATTGAAAAATTTGTAGGGTTATTTTTGTCTTTTTGTTGGCATTGAGAGGACATTGACAATTGTTTAGTAATTTGGGAGGACATTGTCACAATTGAAAGTTTGAGGGGACATTGTCAATTAGGTGATAGTTTAAAGGGAGTGTGAATTTTTTCCTTTAATTAAATAAGGGGTTAATTGTTAATTAACAAAAAATAAAATGAAAATCTAGTGGGATAATGCAATAATTTTAAAAAGTTGGAGGTTTAATTTGATAAGAAAATCTTATCCACAGCCACGTGTGTGGCTATGGATCGATGGGAGAAGATATCCTTATCTTCTCCCTTATCACTAACGCACAGTTACGCACGTCGCACGGTCTTCGTCTCTTCCCCATTCTTTCTTTCTTCCTCTTTTCCATTTCTTCTCTCTCTCCTCATCTCTTCCTTTGTTCATCACGCACAAACCTAGTGAGAGAGAGAGAGAGAGAGAGAGAGAGACGATGCAGAGATAATAGATCGAGAGAAAGAGGTGCAGATATTGAAAGAGAACAGACCGACAGAGAGAAAGGTGCAGAGATTGTGAAGAAGAAGTAGAGAACCCAAAACCGATGGCTTCAAACTCAATCTTTTCACCTCTCAACCTCCAAAGTTGCCTTCTTTGGCTCCCCAACCGAAGCCCAGCAACAGATCTCCCAAGTTCTTCATGGCCTCCACCCTAAGCTCTGGCTCCAAGTGAGTGCTTATAGTCCTTTAGTTTTTGAGTATCTACAGAGATTTTCATGCCTTCATGTTCCCGGATTGACCAATGGATCTTTGTATAGTTTCGTGTTTTGGGACTGTTTATGGATCTGGGTCTTTGTTTTGTACCCTGTAATTTTGGGTTAAGCTTGGTTTTCTTTTTCTGTGATCTGGCTTCGACTCTGGAATTATTTATTTTTATGTGGGTATTTTATCTTAGAGTACCACTATTTTCTTTCTTCTTCGTTCCAGGTCTGGGGTTGGTAACAAAACCTGTAAAACCCCCAAAACATGAGTTTCAGAGTGAAATTTTGCCGAGCCCTAATCGAGCAACTCTGCTCGATTAAGGCCTTATCGGGCTTTTGAAACGAGCTCGAGCTGGGCTCGGCTCAAGCTCATCAAGACTTTTCAAATTATTTCGAGCCCTAATCAAGTCGAGTCGACTCGTGACTCGACTCGACTCGGTAAGCCATTTTTCTTGAGCTCGAGCCTGAGCTCGAGCTTGGGTAGTGCTCTGTCGAGTCGAGCTCGGACAAGAAAATTTTAGCCCGGCTCGAGCTCGAGCTCGGCTCGATTAGCAATCTTCTTAAACGAGCCAGTCCTGAACATGCAAAACTCGACTCGGCTCGGCTCGTTTACAGCCCTAATTCCTTCATCTTCGTTACATTTGAAAAACATCTTTCATTGTCTCAATGCATCAGCAAACTTGATTTCAATACAAAAATTTTGTCGAGACAATAACTATTTCTTCAAATTAATTGATTCATATTATCTTGTGAAGGACAACACAACATGGGCGATACTCTTCCAGGGACCCTGTGAGGATGGCCTCTATCCTATGCACTTGAAACAAGCTTTGATCAATAAGACATGAGGAAGACTAACTTTGGTTGGGATTAAATCGTCACCTGTAATTCGGCACAAGCGCTTAGGACATCCTAATCACCAACTTTTCAGAAGATTCCTCGGAAATCAGAACCTACCTATGACTAGAATTGATTCTCGTATCAATCTTTGTATTCATTGCCAATTAGCTAAAAGTAGGCAGCTTCCATTTAGTGATTCCCAACATGTTACTAAATTTCCCTTAGAAATAATTCACAGTGATATTTAGACATCTCATGCGCTTTTCCATTAGTGGATGTAATTTTTATTTGATTTTCATAGATGATTATTCACAATATTTTTGGATTTTTCCATTAAAGTATAAGTATGAAATATTTGAATGTTTTGCTAAGTTTAAGTTTTAAATTGAAAAATTACTATCTACCAAAATCAAAAAGCTATAATCTGATGAGGGAGGAGAGTATGCATCACATGCGTTTGAAAAATATCTCATTACAAATAGAGTTCTTCATCAAATCAACTGGCCACACACATGCCAACAAAATGAGATAGTTGAAAGGAAACATAGGCACATTGTGGAAATTGGATTAACCCTATTGGCACAATCTCATGTTCCTCCTCGGTATTGGGTAAAGGCATTTATGGCTTGTTTAAGATATGTCATTTTTGCACTCTGTTTCACAAGCTTGAGGTAGGCTGCATATGTTAGACTTGATAAACAATCTTATGTGTGGATGTGGTATTTTCTAAAGTTCAAATTGACCACATGCCAGTTGAATCAGAGGCAATAATACTTATAGCATCACCTCTTTCAATGACAATGCAAATGATCAAAGATCAAATGTTTATCAAATTTTAAATAAACATAACTTTAAAAATTTTACTTCTTAAGTCCTTATAGAAAGAGTCATGTCTAGTCATTGTGAAAAAAGGTGAAATGCCTATGAGACTTAATTTGAAAATGATTGCTTGGAAAATTGAAGAGGAATGGGTGTGTGAGTGCCCTTTTTGGCCCTATTAAATGGTTTGAATTTTGTGTCTTATGGTTTGCCTAACCTTCATGTGAAGTTGTCCCTCATTCTCACATATGTAAGCTTCGTCTTGGCTTGTGGAATTTGTCACACAAATCCCTTGATAAGTCTTAGCATTGTCATTTATATAATTGCTTTGTGTGTGTAAAACAATCATATTTGGGAATATTTTGGGACTCCTTAGATACACTATGTTGTCTTGTTGAGTTTATCGTTCTATTGTTTGTTCACGTGTGTCTTTGGTGACCTCTTTCAGTTGTTATTGAATGGGTGGTTTCCTTTGTCCATTGTGAAAAAAAGGGGGGGAGGTGTTGTTATGGTTTTGGTCATGTCTTGTATCTTGCTTGAGGGGGAGTAGTGTTGATGACTTTTTATGACTTTTGTTTTCTTGTGACAGTTTGAGCTATATTTAAACTCTTCGTATTTTGGTGTCATTCTAGTTATATTGACTGACTTTTTGTTAATTGTTATCTTTGTCTATGAGAATAGTGAATTGTTAAATATCTTTTGTATTTTGAACTCATGCATGAATTATGTTATCTTGTTATACTTTACTTATGTGGTTTATACAGTCAAATCTCAATGCTTTTAATTCTTTGCTTATTGTCTTAAGAGAAAAAGTAAATTGCACATTCTATCTACCTTGGTCTAGTAGTGGTTTGTTAGGCTTGGGTGGGGTTGTATTTGTGGTTATGTTTTTCCTTGTATTTTTTTTTGGGTCTCTAATGTAGTAAATTTTGTCACCGAATCGCCAAATTGGAAGATTGTTAGGTTTTATAATTTGGCTTCATTTAGTGTTTAAAATCTTACAGTAATTTCTTTCATCACCTAAGGTTTTGGTGTGAAAATGTAAGTATTTGGGTGGTTTTTATATGTTCTATTCAAAACCCGTCATGACGGGAACGTGATCAGTGGTCTAAGAGAAGTCTCGGCCTTCTCCCATTTAATTGTATGATAAAAAACCCATATTGGGGATTCATTTTGACCCATCTCTTTTCAATAGCTCTCAAGCAAGCTTTGCACACTTTTGGTGAGAAAAAAAGTGATATTCTTCATCCTAGAATCCTTATAGATGAATGATTTCCTTAACCCTTGTTAGCCCAAGTGAGGATTTCAAAAAAGCTTGAATCTTTATGTCATTTGGGACTTTGTTCTTGTTTTGATTTCAATCGTACACGTCCCTTGTCTACCAAAGAATCTATTGATGGATTAGTGAGAAAATGCACTTGGAGAAGATTTCGAGCTCGGAGACAAGCATGATTTCTTGTTGTCATACAGAGTCTAGGATTTTCAAGGAATTGTAAGTTTCCTTGTGCATGTCTGTCATCTAGATCTTTTTTGCTAGTAATGTTTGGGTTTTGCTACCCAAAAATTGCACCAACACCAATTGAAACGAGTTAGTGCGGACTATATATATATATATATATATATGATTTTTTGACCATTTGTTCGTTTCCAGGAGTTGGTGCGTTCAAATACTAGAGAAGCCTCAGTCTAGTTGTGCAGTCCAAAGTGCATATGGGCCGTCAACCCACAAGGAGAAAATGTTTGCATATGATTGGAGTTGTTAAATGCTTAAAACTTGTTATTTCAATCATATGCTAAAATAGTAAAAAACTTATAAAATAGTTGTACGCATAACATTATTCTATTTTTTTTTATTCTTTTTAGATGAATGAAGTTTTCATTAAAAAAAAAAAAACACCATTGCTACAAAACACTCCAGCATAAGAAAATCTAGACCTCTAGCTGCAAAAACAGCAAACACTCTAAAGGGTATGTTTGGCAAAGGGTTGGGTTGAGGTTGAGAGGTTTTTGAGTTTTGATGTGATATAAAATAGAAAGAATGTTGTAAATTTTTTATATGGAAAAATGAAAAAAAAAAATTATTTTTAGTGAGTATTTTATTTGAATAGTAATAAAAAGTATTTGATGCGATATAAAAAGTGAAAAAAATTGTTAAAAAGTGTATGATATGATATAAAAAGTGGGAATGTGTTTTTTTTTTTTGGTTTAACAAAACCTAGTCCAAGCTCTTGCCAAACACAGCCTTGCCAAACTCTAAACAGGGACTCAAACTAGCTAGCAAATCTGCAGTACAGTCAGATCAAATGAACTACACAATTACTGATCTGCAGCGCACAAAAAAGAGAGACCTGAAGCTATACAAATTACACGCCAGAAATCAGCCACACACCCATTGACTAACCAATGGATTAATTATATTTGGTTTTTATTTACAAGCTTAATCTCAAATAATAATAATATTATCTAATGTTTTTTGGGCTATCTTTAGATTGTATATAATATACAAATTTTAGTTATTTGGAATTGAAAATTGCGAAAGAGTAGGTAAAATATAACTCATTGGGTCACATGGTAACAAGTTAACGTATGATTGATCAAATATAATCAACCCCTAAAATAATGATTCCAATGATTATGGTGAATTGCTTAAATTTGACACAAACATACTTTCAATCATTTAATTCGATAAATTATTAAAAAAAAAAAAAAAAAACGTCACATGGATGTAAGTTGTTTAAGATAACGACAGACCAAAAGGGTTGGCCATTTGAGGCTTTGAGTTGTCCACAATTTTGTGGGAGCAATTAGATAGTTAAATATAAACATTAGGCCATGTTTGGTTTTCTATTTTCAAGTCAAAAATTTTAATAAACAGCAACAAACCTAAAAATGGATAAAAATATTTTTTTAAATAAACAAAAAAATTTAGAAAAGGTATATATACTTCACTCAAATTACCACCTTATTATCAATGTCATCTCCCAAATTACCAATTGTGTCAATATCCCTTCTCAACTACCAAAACAATGTCAATATCCTTAAATGAAAAAAAATATCATTCATAAAATTATAAAAATTCTAAAAAAAAAAAATTAAAAGCTAAATTCTTTTAAAAAAAGATCTAAAAATTAATATTTTAATAAATAAAACCAAGGCCAATAGGAGTGGTTTTGGCCACCCTTCTGGGGCTAAGGGTGACCGAATTCCTAACCATTTTGGGAGTTATTTATACCACCCCCTTAACTACTCCTAGCCATTTGGGGGTGGTTTTGTCTACCCACTCCCTTTTTTTTAAAAAAAAAACAATTATGTTGAATTATTTTTTAGTTTTATTTTTATTTTTTAATTTATAAAGATATTTTGTCTTATTAAAATTTTTTAAGATTATTTCTGTCGTTTTTACTGAATTTGAGAGACACTAACATTATTTTAATAATTTAAAAAAAAAACATTAACATAATTAATAATTTAAAAAATATTAACAATAAAATAATAATTTAAAGGTGCGTGTTCTTCCCTAAAAATTACATTAACAAATGAACCCTAATTAAACTAAAGAAAAATACCGTCTCTTGTTTTTTTTTTTTTTTGAAGGCGGTTATTGGTCCAAGTCCCAAAACCTTGAAAGGTTAGTTTTGTCACTTCGAAGGAAAAAGTAAGGGTACCTCTACCTCGTCCAGTCCAAAGTTATACGTGGCTGTGAACTGACCACGTCAGTCTACTAATGCCCATTCCTTTCCAGGCAAATCATCATGCCATGAAAATCGTACACAATCCCTACTTTCGATCATAAAACGACGCGGTGTACAACCTAATGACGTGGCTCATGCCAGCAGCGAGTAACAAGCTTCACCTACTTCAGCGAGTTGGGGTTGCTTCCTAGCTTCGAGGAAACGCCGCTCTGAAAATAAGCTGTTTCTGGGGACAGGAACACGTGTCAGTCAGCTGCGATGCCGACACCGACGAGCGTTGTGACAGTTTAAGCGCCGGAGATAGCTACGGGCTGACCCCACTAGTGTGACCCACAAGAATCGTTTTGGTGTTCCTTTGGATAGGACACGTGTCGGTCACCTGCGGTGCCGACACCGAATAGAGTTTTAACCGTTAAGTGCCGGAGATCGCTATGGGCTGACCCCACTGGTGTGACCCACAAGATTTGTTTTGGTACGTTGTCGTTTCCCACGTCGGTAAGGCCACTGGTGAGAATCTGAGTGCGCTTTTTTATTTATTTATTGCGGAAAGTTTAAATATCCTCTTTAAATTATCACTTAAATAATAATATTTTCTCTAAATTACTAAACAAATGACAATATCCTTCATAAAAGACTAAAATATTCTTAATAAAATAAAAAAAAAATAATTTCTTTAAAAAAAAACTAAAACTAAAAATTAAAAAGAACAGAAACACTACTATTTATAAGGGATAGAAAAAGACAAAAGCT
>FXXK01000339.1:118962-134441 GCA_900184695.1 Betula pendula
GAATTGATCAACAGCTTTGCTGCACGATGAAGAGTCTCTCTCTGCCTATTAATTATGACATAAAATTTAAATTTTAAACTGTTGAAAAACATAAATGGAAAATTAGAATGATTTAGGAATGAGTTAACTAAAAAGTGTATAAATCATGAAGTCACCTGCTGAGCATGAATTAGCCCCATCAAAGCCATAGCAGTTTACACCAAATTTGATCGATTTCCTTCTAGAGGAACATATTCCTGTGAACCATGGATAAAAAAAATATATTTATATTTTTGTTTTGGGGAGAGTCAGAGATTCAAACAACATTGCAAATTTTCCTACAAGACAAAAGATATGGTAAAGATAAAGCACAGCCCAGGCTGATGTTACGGTGCATCAGCCTGGGTCTATATGGTGGGTCCCAAAAAAAAAAATTTTTTTTTTAATTTTTTTATTTCTGATTCATGCCCAGGCTGATGCACTGTAGCATCAGCCTGAGCTGATGTATATCACAGCCCCAAAAGATAAGAAGCTTTTTTTGGCATTTAAGAACTCTTCGTAATTGCATTAACTAAATTTAGGGAAAAAGAGGGCATAAGAAAGATTATTTGGACCTAAAATTGAGAAGAAACTCTACTTACTCCTTGAAATATTACGGGTTTTGCAATCATAATATTGAATTATCAAAATTTATAATGTTGGTATTTCATGTTTTAATTCGTTTTAATTTCACCCATACCGTTAGGATTTAAAGTTAAATTAAATGGTAATCAGGTGAAATGTTTCGTATATCCCTGTTCGAACGAGAAATAACCGCGTTCAAATGAGATCAGAGCTAAGTTTTTTTATTTGGTGTTTTACTAGGTTTAGGACTCTATTTTCTATATAAATTATGTAAGCAAATTAAATTTACCTTGTTGGGGCATGAAAGATAGCAATCTCCCCAACCACCATCTTCGTTTTGTGTTTTGAGTAGAAATTGTACGCCTTTGCGCATAGCAAGACATTCATGATAAGTCTTGCCAGCAGCTTCTAACCCTACGAGTACAAACCAAGTTCCATATATGAAGCAAATTCCCCAACTTTCATACCTGCAAAAGTGCTTGTCACATATGCTTCCTTGTGAAAAAAAATAGGAAAATGATTCAACAAAGAAACATACCATGAATCATTAGGCATTTGTGCATCTTCAAGGTACCGTACAACATTTGAGATGAAAATTTCATTCTTTTTTTTCCTGTGCCCTGGATATAATTTCTGAAACAAAACTATTGCATGTATTGCTGATGAAGTCCACTCAACATACCTGAATCTCGGAGAATTATATTGCTTGCTCAGGAATCAGTAAGAAATTATCATAAGAAATAAGGTTATGAAGGCATATGAGTCGGTAAATTGGGATTTTTTTATATTCATCTTCTAGCTTGCTTTCGTTTTCCTGCTAAATTCATTAACTGGACTAGAGAATGTATCACCTCTTTGAGATTTTTCATTGCATTAAATGGATCCTTGGCAGGGTATTTTGAAGGGAGGAAGGGGTTGAGTCAAGGAGATTCTATGTCTCCTTATTTGTTTGTTCTTGGTATGGAGGTTTTTTCAAAGCTGATGGAAAAATATGTTGTTAAGAGGGCAGATTTCAAATTTCATTATAGACGTTCGAAGATGAGACTAATTAACCCACTTGTGCTTTGCAGATGATTTGTTAATCTTCTCAGAACCAAGCTTAAAATCTGTCAATGTCATTAAACAAGTGCTAAGTGAATTTGAAGACTTGTCGGGGCTTAAAACAAACCCAGATCTTTCAAGTGGGAAGAGCTTTTGGAAGATTGGAATTTCCCAAAAAAACATTTGGAGTTGGAGGAAAACTTTATTAAGTTTGAATGAAAAATCAGATTGTTGATTGGTGGCAGCTTATATGGTTTCCCTCAGCCATTCCCAAACATGCTTTTGTCATGTGGCTAGCAATGAGAGATTGTTTGACTATTGGAGACAGATTGGTTAAATGGGGATATAAATTAAGGAGAAACCAGCTGTGTTTTCTGTAGAAATGGTATTGAAAGCAGAGAACATTTGTTTTTCAAATGTAATGTTCTTGATCCTTCAGATGATTGGGATGAGGTGGTAAAGCTGGGAAAGCAGGAATGGTAAAAGAAATCTGTACATGCTAACATATGTAGACTGGTGCTGAGTGCTACAGTGTATAATATATGGAACCGAAATGAATTCAAGTATGAAGTATGGCAATCACTCTAAAACGGAGGAGCAAGTGCTGTAGAAAATTTTTTCCATGGTTCTAATTGTTTGCGACCATGTCAAACTTTATAAGCTCTTTTGCTATAATCTCTATGTATGGTTTAGCTGCTTTGCTGAATTTGTTCTAATTGTTTGGTTGTCAATAACAAAGCTTATTCATAAAAAGAAAAGAGAAAAAAAAAAAAAGAAGGAAAAAAGGTCTTACTCATGCCCAATGACAATGTCCTCGACAAATTCTGTAGGATTAAGCAGCTGAAAAAAAAAAAGAAAAAAAAAGTAACACAGAAAGAGAACACCTTTGGTCGATCACTACTAAAGATCCCATCAAAAGAATAATATTGTAAAAGATTTCCACTAACACTCTAAAATGGAAATTAAAGCAGAGGGGAAAAGGAAATATGGATACTTTTCAGAGTCATTGGTGGCTTTTTAGAGCCAGTGGAATGATTATGTGTTGGTTTGAATGATTATTTCTCTTATCCTTCACAAATTTTGAATGTTCATAGTTATATTTTCCAGATTAACTATCGTCCGTGTGTCTCATTTAGCATTGGATTATCAGACTCTGGTTTGGATGGCTTCCACTGGCTCTAACAATATATTGAAAATTTGAAGCATTTACCTCCAACCATGATGCCCCACCTGCTGGCTCCCAGCCTGTCACGCCACCGTTTTTACTCTTAATTATCAATTTAACCAACACTTAATGAAATATATAGAAACTAAGAAATCCGGAAAGAAAAGGAAATGGTGCAAACCAGGATCAATCGGAAGAAAAGGATGAAATATCCAAAACTCTGGGGGAATCGGATTGCATCCATACCATTCATAGACACCAAATATATGCGGCAAAATGAATTGTCATTCCGAACCAATAGGAGTAATGCTATACATCACCTCCCTTTTTCTCAGAGCCTATGTGGCTTGGCCCCCAGGGTTTGGTGCATGCACGGATATTGGTTTTTTGGTTGGGGGACTATGCCACATAGACTTTAGGGTGATGGGGTGATGAATAGAATTACTTGAGTCAATAATACTAATTAAATATAGGTATAGAGCAATGCTTATTTGCATTATGAAGTTCATCTCGTGCACATCTCTTCTAAGTTGGCATGTTATATCCACCCTTAATTAAAAAAAAAAAAATACTAGTGTTAGATGGAACATGTCAACTCAACGAAAATGTTAAAATCATATAAGAAAATAATGTGTATACCTGCTGATTGTTTAAATATCGAAGCACTTCTTTGCAATGTTCTGCAGTGAATATAGTGTATTAAGATGCCCTGCACGTAATGTATATACACATGATCTGCATTTCCTCTCCAGGCACATATAAATTAAAACCTATCATCATAATTTAAGAAAATAATTGGGGATCTACCTTAGTAACGTACGGTGATCTAAATGTTTGGAATAATGTTAGGGTTGGTGCCCTAAAAACCCATGTGTGCGCACTCGATTTTTATTTAAATAAAAGTTGTTTTATTTTGAGATTCATGATATTTAGAGATTTCTAATTCATAAGATGAATGAAGTGTTCAGGTTATATTGCATGTGATTTAGGTGCGTTAAGTGTTCTTTATAACTTGAAAACTAGAGTTCATTGTCAATGATAAAATTGGATGTTTTATTTGCAAAGACGTGACTATGATATATTAACAATGATGATTTGTCTTCATGATCATGGAAGTTGAGATTTCTAGTTAATATATTGGTGTATTTGGATAATTTGTTTTAGTTGAGCTTGTTAGTTGCTATAACTTTTGTTTGCTACCAAAGGAAAATTTAGTATTCTGCTATAGCTTTTGTTTGTAAAGTATTCAGTTGTTTTGTTAATGAAAGTTACTCATGCATTAAAAAAAAAAAAAACATATATATATTGGATGGCCTACTTTATTCATCTTCGATCTATAACTTCAAACTTGTGGATTATAATCATTGGAAATGGGTTGGATACTTGGATGATAGAAAGAGCACTTCCATATTTGTTTTCAACTTGGGAAATTAAGTTTATAATTAGTAAGGGTGTTGAGTAATAAACTTAATTCTAACAAAATTGTCCTATGTATTTTAGGTGTTGTTATTGGTTACGAAATTAAAGACTTTAAATCTTTTTTTTTAGCTCTTTATGCATATGAGTGTTATATATATATATATATAGGATTTAACATGCTTGTAGGGGTTATTTGAAAGATGTAAATGAGTGAATTGAATGTTGGAAGCTAGAAACGTCTATTGTAGTATATCAATACCCATTTAAACAAGTCATTGTAGTAAATTTGAATAAAAGCATACAAGCAAAACCGGAAATATCGGGTATGTATATCGGGTCTTCTTCATTTTCTGTTTCACTAAATAAATTTTCAAAAGGCATATCATCTTGTAATTGTAACAATTCGTTAGAAGGTGATTCTCATGTATCTATTCTGGCCATTTCCGATCCCTCTTTGAGCTCAGATTGGAATTTAGGGTCGGTGATTGCTTACATCCATTTTCAGCTTGGTTTTTTTTCAGATTGGAAGGCTTTTAAAATTTTAAGATTTGCTAATTTTGGAGCACATCAAGTAACTAGATGGGCCACTGCCAACCATGTATTTGGTAGTATTCTCACTTATTTCCCGTTTATTTTTGCTATTTGTATTAGGAGCGACAAAGATCATCCGTTGTAGTCCTTTTCTTGTTTCCCCTATTTGAATAAAATTAAAAAAAAAAAAACAATTCGTTAGAGAAATCAATCAGTACTGCTAGATTCTTCAGAATCAATTAAATATCTTTAACAATTTATCCTTTTAATTCTTCATCAACATCTAATTCATTTATTTGTTTTTGAGTTTTACAATTATTTTTATAATGACCGATTTTCCCACATTTGCAGCATTCTTCTTTTTATATATATACTATTTTTTTCTTTTTCTTAGATTTATAATATTCTTGTGGTTTATATGTTTTATATCTTTTAGTATTTTTCTTATATTATTCTTACTTTTTTTTTTCTTCCGAACGAGTTGAAGGAGCAATTATTGTAGGAAGACTGTTACATTCTTGTGTGATTGAACGTGTGTGGTTCTGAACTGGAAAGTTACCAGGAACGTTCTTCCTTTGTTTTCCCTATTTTCTGGAAAATAAGAGAAAATAGATTCTAGCGGTAGGATTTTCAAGGAATCCTGGACCTCCTTTGATAGAGCAATTAAGAAGCTCACTAAACCCTTACAAACACAAGTTTGAATAATTCTTTTTTACTTTTATTCAATAACCATCAGTATTTAAAGAATCATAATACAATAAAAATAGAGTCCACGTATAATTAGACTTCATCTATCACCTATGACTAACAAGATAAGACTCATACTTTAATAACAATAGTAAGACCCTAGGATAACATTAGATCTATAAAGCTATAGATATCTAATGACTAACTCCTATTGAAAAGCAACATGAGAAATAACATAGTAATCAAATAGCAGACTCCTATTGAAACAACACATGGAAATAACATAGTAAACACAACTACAATACTACTCTGCCAACTATGTAGTCTCATTCTCCCAACACGTAACACTCCCTCCTCCCTTGCCTCAAGGGCAAAAGATGGAAATCGCTGCTGAAATTCTTTCAAATTTTCCCATGTGGCGTCATCATGTGAAAGGCCCTCCCAGTGCGCCAATACCTCCGTAATAACCCTTCTTAGTGCGAAATTCTAATACAGCCCTCGTCTTGGTAGCGTGTGCCCATCCTCCTCCGGTGGGTAGATGCCTTCTATTAAGAAGAGCTTCTTACATCGATGATCTGGCCGAAATTTCTCGTCACAGTTGAAGCATAGGCCTCTCTCCCTCTGATCCTTCATCTCAAATTCTGTCAATGTTCTTATGGGTGGAGTTGCACCTTGTGTTGAGAGAAATTTGGTTTTGATTCAAGATAAAGTGGCTTTTTCTTGAGAAAACACACGTGCCTCATAGAGGCGTGCTAAACCCACAGCTGCTGTCAATGTGGCTGGTTTAGCAGCTTGCACCTCAGTTCTTATGGACTCCTTTAACCCACTTACAAAACATCCCACTTGATGTGCTTGAGATAATTTTCCAACTCTACTGAGTAGTCTCTCAAATTGACACTGATATTCCTTAACACTTCCAGTTTGTCCCAACTTTGAGAGATCTCCATAAAAATCTTCAAATTGTGTGGGCCCAAATTTGACATGCAATGCTTCCTTCAAATTTTCCCATGAAATATTTTCCACATCTTCCTTGAATATCTGGTACCATAACTGTGCCTCTCCCTCTAGATGATAAGTGGTTAATAGTACCTTATTCTCTTCCTCAGTTTTCTGAAATTCAAAATACTGCTCGACCCTACAAACCCAACTAGTTGGATCTTCAGTCCCATCATAGCGTGGACAAACTAACTTTGCCAATTTTGAATTCAATGACCCTTGCGATGAACCCATGACTCCCTTGTCTTTGCTCGTTTTAGAGGAAGATGTCTCCTCATTGCTTTTCTTTTCTGAGAGCGCTTCCTTGAGTTGTGCACTAAATTGTGCACTCAATCCTTGGAATAATGCCTGCATCTCGCGTTTCATGGATCCCATTTCAGACTCTAGCCGTACCAAGCGTTGGTCTGACATGTTTGGCTTTGATACCACTTTGTTACGTTCTTGTGTGACTGAACGTGTAATTGGTTTCTGAACTGGAAAGTTACCAGGATCGTTCTTCCTTTGTTTCCCTATTTTTGGAAAACTAAGAGAAAACAATTCTAGCAGTAGGATTTTCGAGGAATCCTGAACCTCCTTTGATAGAGCAATTAGAGAAGCTCACAAACTCTTTACAAATACAAGGTTTGAATAATTTCTTTCTTCACTTTTTATTCAATAACCAATCAGTATTTAAAAGAACATAATACAATAAAAGTAGAGTCCCACGTATAATAGGACTTCATCTATCACCTATGACTAACAAGATAAGACTCATACTTTAATAACAATAGTAAGACTCCTAGGATAACATTAGACCTATAAAGCTATTAGATATCCAATGACTAAACTCCAATTGAAAAGCAACATGAGAAATAACATAGTAATCCAAATAACCAGACTCCTATTGAAAAACAACATGGGAAATAACATAGTAAACATCAACTACAATACTATTCTGCCAACTATTAATAGTCTCATTCTCCAACACGTAACAAAGACCAAATTGTTCACAAAATGTTCTTAATTCTTTCCTTGTATGTTTTCTTTCTTTTTCAATCCATTTGGTTTTTAAGTCTCATAACATTACGCCCGATTTTGTTTGTGGAATAGACCTTTATTTGGTAAGGACCTATTCCTATGGACTGCTATTTTCTAGAAATAACTATTCCTTTATGAAGAGGAATATCTATTTCTTTAAACATAAAAAGAATAACTATTTCTTGAGGTATTGACAATATTTTTTTTTAAAAAAATTCCTTGAGGAATATTTAACAGCGACTCTTGTGGTGGTCGTTGGGTGGTGTGACCACTCATGGTGCATTTGGGGGTGATCTGGCCACCTCCGATTGGCATCAAGGGTGGCTGCAACCTCCCCCAGGCTCCGAGGGTGGTTGCGGCCACCCCCAGGCATCATTGGTGGTGGCCATGACCATCCCTGATGATAGTACCAAGGGTGGGCTTGGCCACCCCCGATGGCACTGGGGGTGGCCGACCACCCATTGGGGTGGTGTGGCTACCCACGGTAGTCCTTCCATTCAATTTTTTATTTTTTAAAAAAAAATTAATTTGAGTTTTTAAAAAATAAGAAATAAAGTGGGTTTTTTTAATAATTTTGGTTTAATTAACATTAGAGTATATTTGTTGTCACCAAATCAAGGAATATGAATAACTATTTCATTTCACCATTCTCTATTCTCGGTAATAACTATTTATTTTTCTAATTGAATATTTATTTCGTGTACCAAATGAGGCCTACATAATGTTAATCATATTCTATTAATAGATGTTAGTGAGGTATAATCTGTATCTATCATTTTTCCTAATAGACTTACACTTGTATTTTTCTACCTATGAAACATATGTTATTTTATAGATAACTACTTAAATGACATTCCTAGAGAGGCATTATGTCCATTTAGAGGGATACTTAAGATAATTTTTAAGGAGCTAGATCCCGAATGACTGATCAATATGTGGAGGGGTGGAGGAGGCACTCGCTGCGACATGATTGAGATTATTTACATGATTTACCAATTGAAGACTAAGCGTTTTAAAACTTTATGTTAATTATGACTTTTAGATTTGGTTGTAATCTTGTAATATTTTGATGATTGGTCTTTGACCGTACTTTTTAGAGATTTTGTTATCAATGATATGATGCTTTAGTTTTACTCTAGTGACATTTAATGATTGTTGGTTTAAATTAATAGCTTCTTTATATGTAAGTGAAAAGTCTTCCACTATAGACTCACTTTGAAGAGTATGAAATTCTTGAGTCTTATCTCTTATGAGTTAAGGCTGAAAAATGAATCATGAAGTTAATTAATTCTATCGGGGTGTTACAATTTGATAAGACTATAACATATCAATCATGATAATCTATATTAATCATGAAAGTAGAGACTTCTTAGTGTTGGTGTGGTGACAATGCACTGAAGGAACCACGTGAGTTGTTATTCTATTATAACTACTATCACTATGAATTACTTGAACTCATGATTGCTTATAGCAGTAACTCTCAATCTAGAGATGAATGTAAACTCAAATGTGAGGTAAATGTCACTTTGATACATTTAGAAGTGAGATTTTTTACTGTAAAAATCTTGGTGTATGATCATATATAGCATTGTGAGAATACTAATCCTAAAGATGAAATCCATAATCATTTAATTTAATCAAAGCGACATGAAATATCTCATTGAAATAAATTTAAGGGAAAAATATAAAAAAACTTCATGTACTGCCAGTTGAATTTAAAAGAGCCTCATGAATTAACAAGTGGTAAATGTCGACTCCTCAAACTACCAATATGTGATCAAAAAGCTCATTTTTAATTTTTTTTTCCTAAAATACCCTTAGTTTCTAAAATAATAATATATAAAAAAATCTTATCAATATATATATATTTTTTTTTTTAAAAAAAGAAATTGGCGAAACCCATCACCATTTCTTAAAAAAAAAAATAAATAAATAAATTGGGGCTGGCCGATCCACCCACTCCCATGCTAAGGGTGGTGGTTTGCGAGCCACTCTCATACTGGTTGGGGGGTGGTTGCAAGCCACCCCAATCGTGAGTCACTCCCAACCAGTTTGGGGGTGGCTTGCGGTCACCCCAAGGTTTTTATTTTTTATTTTTTTATTTTTTAAATTGATGTTTTTATCACATATTGACAGTTTGAGAAATTGACATCAACTACTTGTCAATTTATGGAGATTTTTTAAATTCGTCTGGCAGTACATGAGGCTTTTTTATATTTTCCCATAAATTTAATGGTTATTGATTATTCTGAATCTTTGACCAAGTGTTTTAATAAGAAGTTACTAAAATTAAATTTACTAAATGAAATATGATTTCAAGAGTACAAGAATAATGATGATTAAATTAGGTAATCATGGATTAAGAGATAGTGAGTATTAGTTTTATTTATGACTTTAATTCAACCATGGATAGTTTCACTTAAGGATCAATTGCAATTATAGGATGTCACTTAGAGTTTTTATTAATCAAAATAAATATCTTGTGCAATTACAATTTTTTAGTGGAATAAATTGTAATTAATATTAACGAAGGATAAGTCATGAGATGACAAGTGTCCTAAGCTTATTGGAGCTAGTTTTATTTTTTCTTTAAGTCCATTCTCAAGCTGATTATTTTCTCTTGAGATGCGAAATTTAGACCTCAACGCTCACAACTGACAATTGTGCATATGAAGCAAATCAATATATCAAACCATTGAAAAGCAAAAAAGCATTCACACATCAACACATCAAGATTTTGTTGAGGAAGTGAAAGGCCTTTGAATAACACATCAAATGTAAAACTACTATGAGACAACCAAATCCAAGAAATCAATACTAAGAAATATTCAAATACATACAAAACATACTTACAACCCTTTGTAATGGTTTAGATAATCTATATGCAGAAACGCACCTCCACTTACCTCCTACCAAAGTAGCTCTAACTCCTCACTGGCCAATCTATCTTCTTGATCTCCTTGCCGACCCACCAAAAGACTTCAAGCAGTTTGTTGATGTAGAACCTGTAACGCCCTTGAAAATTAATTAATGGGTAATCAACTCTTGAGTACGTCTCTTTGTCTAATTCCCCCGAAGAATAAGACTAGGGATTCTCTATCCCTCAAAAGATAACACTAAGAAGCGAAACAGTATGATATTCTATCAATATTCATCGGTAAAACTAGAACATTTACTATGAATTATCACATCAACTTAAATTATTTGGTATATAATATCACTACAAATGAACCAAGCTAAACCTTAATACATAAACATGTCTCAAAACGTTAGGTCTGTAACGTCACCCAAAAATACTAAAGTACTATGGGCGGCCTCCGAAATCCTACAATGAGTCCTTAAGTGTTAACTTGGCCATATCATTACTAAGACTTAGCTATTTCTTTTATAAAATAAAGATGTTTTACATGTGAAAAAAGATAGAGTATAAGTCCACGACTTAACGACTTAGTGAGTAAGCACCACATAGAAGTAAATTATGAAATAAACTCAAAATGACATTTCATGATACCATGCCCTTAAAGAATTTTCACAATGTTTTTTTTTTTTTTACAAATCTTTGCTAGAAAGATACAAAGTGAGCATTTTATAAAGTAAGGCATGATTCGTGAAATTTTCACCTTAGGCATAAACTCATTTGAATTTTTTTAAAAATGTTTCACATATCCTTCATCGAATTATTATCTCATCATAATAGTATACCTGTATATAAATCCTCATACGGTGGATGTTATCTCATCATAAGAGCATACCCATGTGTATATATATGTTATTCATAACTTTGCATTGATAAAACATTCTTGATAAGTGAAACATGATTTAGCGATTGAAAAAAAAAAATTCAGGGCTCACAACATGTAGAGGATATCATATCATTTCATACTTTTAAGAACATTTATAGTTTTCGTTAAAATGAAATAAAGTTTTTATCTAATTCCACAGTAAATTTTGTTCACTTTACGCGTTGCAATCCTCCTAGAAATTCCTTTGATATTCTCCAACCTTCAAATCAGTGAAAGGGTCCATTATTAGTCACTAATTTCAATCTCAACTACTCTAAGCCCTAATCTATTTCAAAATGATCTTGTTGTGTGGCCTCGATTGTTTGGTAGGAAGCATCGAACGTTTTCCCTTGACATCAAACATTCAGTTTCAAACATAAACTTGATTTTGAACCCAAGGCTTATTCAAATCTCAATCCAACACATTCCAAGGTTTTCTCAACATCCCAAACACTGTCCTAAGCTCAAGCATCGTCCACATACAGCCTATATCTCATCATAGAATTCAAACAACCAGCCTACCACTAGATCTAGCATAATTCCTTATCATAGTCATAGGTTTACTTACATGCTCTAAAAAAGAAGGTTATCCATGCAAATCCAGCAAGATATCAAGACCTAAAGTGTAAGGCATCCATGCAATATCCATTAGCCAAACTAGCATATTAACCTAGATGCTAAGTTTATAACTAGGAGATTAGACTAATGAAAATGAAGCTAAACAGTAACTAACCAAAGGCATAACATGCTAATAATAGGACTAAAAAAGAAAATTGAGCAAAAGGATTAACTTTCCTTGAAGACAAGGTCACAAGATATCTATTTCTCTCTCCAAAACTCATTATCTCTCACTCACAAGGGTTCCCTCAGCTGAAGAATGAAAAAAATGGAGGCTTATGGCATAGAGTGGGTATTTAAAGCAACTCATGCACGTACATGAGGGCTAAGGTGGCAAAATTAAATTCTCTCAGATTGCAATCGAACGTTCAGAATCCAACTTTGAACATTCACGTTGATCATTTTCTATCCAACGTCGAACTTTTACCTCGATTGTTCTCTATCCAAATTCGAACATTTAGGCTAAATAGGAAATTCTTAACAATCCAAAATTTCACATCCTTCCACTTGAAACCAACCCTAATGATTTATATTGCTTTATTAGGGTATTCTTAATCCAAGTTAATATTTGGGGTGTTAGAGAACCAATTATGGTTTGGTTACTCAAAAATAATTAAACTTCTATGCACATACAAAAAGTATCTCTTGGAACACAAATAATTGCTAAGGCCTAAGTGTATGGAAGCAATCAATATTAATAGTAAATTGCACTGCTTAGCTCTTAGAAAATCTTGCCTTCAAAATCTTGTCATAGACTTGTGAACATCATCCTTGAAACCTAAAGCCAGTTAGGATTTTTGTGGTAGCATCTAGACAGGTTAATGAGGTGTCTAGATATTCTTAGGGCTTAAATCCTTAAATAATAATAAAAAAAACCTATTGTTTGGACATCAGCAAACACCACAGAGCATGAAAATTTTTGTCTCACAAATTTGTCCGGACATGTACGAACGATCGAGCGGATGAAACTTCTGTTTCTCCAAAACGTTCGGACATGTACGATCGGGCCTACAGACGAAATTCACTATCTAGGCATCGTTCAGACATTCAGACAACGTTGCAAACCAAACACACTACTTGAGAATTTCGTCTAAACATCAGCGGACAAGACTGTGAATGAAGCTTTTTGTACTTGATTTTCTTGAACAATCTTCAATCCAAATCCTAAGTACAAATGTATCCAACCCACAAATAATGAAGGCACTTGTTTTGGGCAGTGAATAGGCCAATCAAAAACCTAATAAACTTCCTCTTTGGCCATCAGTGACAAAATTAATAATAACACGAATGAGATTGCAATATTCACCCAAGAGTCAATCTAATCCTAACAAACCTCAAATGTAGGTGAAAACCTTGAAAGAAATTCCCTGAAATCTATGAACAAACTTATAAAACGCATGGGAAGTTGAGATGATAATTGAAATAGCTCAAAAAGTTTTTTTCTTAAAAAAAAGAAAGAATATAATGCACATTTATAAGCATTTAATCACACTTAAACAAACTGAATTTCATTACTCAATTAGAAATCAACACATTAAAAGAGAAAAAAAAAACACAGAAATTCAATTTATCAAAATGAATCATCCATCAACCAATGTACCAAACATATCAATATCATCCCCAAAAAACCTCCCCTTTTTTGTCACCAAGGAAAAAGGGACAAATCAACCAAAAAGAAAATGTTAACAAAGATATTATCCAAAGATAAAAGTGTTTTAATACATCTAAAGATAATCAAGAAAAACAACAAAATCAATATTTTGTTTCTTCTTCTGGGATCACTCTATCAAGGATGCTCTTGATATGTACTTCAATATGCTCAATGTCTCTTGCCTACTCAGCAATATCTGTCTCTATAATATTGAGATTTGTCCCAAAATTCACCGATTGTCACCCATTGCAGCTTGCATCTTCTCCATTGCGATATGACACTTATCCATAATGGCCATTCTCTTGTCCACACTGCCTAACATGTAAGTTAGTATAGTGACTTGCTCCATAAGTAAAGCCATGGAGATAGAGGATGAAGAGGAAGAAGCACTAGGATCACCACCAACAGCAAGTACAGGGTCCTCAAGAGCCTTCTCTCGAGTATATATGTAGTTGAGCTTGGGAATTCTGAATGGTAGCGTTGCCAAAGTACCATTGAGGGAGTTGAATGGTCTCAAAAGGAGGAATGGGTAACTCACAATGTTTGGTTATGAGGCTGGCTTATGGTAAGAAGTAGACCTGTCATGAAAAGCCTCAATGATTTGTACTACAACATGAGTACAAAAACAAATGGGTGTCCCCTCAACTATCCCATACATAAACCGAGCCCTATCAAACCCTATATAAGAATGGTGATTAATAGGCGATCATTTTGAAGCACAATGCGAGCAAGAAGTTGCATGACGCCTATAGAGACAATGTTCTCATGCTCAAGCCAGAAAAGTTCATCTTTAGGAGCAAGCATGGATTGCATGTCGATCTGGTTTCAAGAGGAATTTGAGTCACTTATGAAATAATTTTAGTACTGACACGGATTTTGGCACCTAACACTGTGGTTTTGAATGAGGAAGGACACATACTTATCTTTTCCATGTTCGCATAAAACTTATGAACAAGTCTAACATAAACATTGATTGGTTGAAACAAAGACAATCAACCCATATCTTAAAAAATATTAAGGATAAAAGAAAAGGCAAGGTCCACAAGGTCAGCTACCTTTACCCCTCGCTCAACCACAATTGTATTCTTCTTAAATTTTTCCTTCAAAGCATGTGTGTCATTTCCTTTTCTAGATCTCTTCCTTGAAGATTCAGCCATGTCCTGAAAATAAAAAAAAATAAAAAAATAAAAAGCAAAACAAGCAACCACAAATCTAGACACACATGTTAATCACCCAATCAAAATATGATGCACAAACCATGACAGTGCATGTTTGTGGACTAATTGCTAAACACTACTAAGGTGGACACAACCTAAAAGTGGGAACAAACTTTCAAAATTTTCTAACTCACCAAAACCCTAGATATGTATGATGTATGCAAATGAGATGATTGATGCTAGTGGACACATGAAACATGTTAGAGGACAAACAATCTCAAAATCCAAGATGTCAAGCTTAAGGCAAAATGAGGCTTAAATGATGTAGATCGGGATACATGCACGTTCCTAAGGAAGATAGGCTCGGATGTAAGTGTTGAGTTGAGAAGCGATCAGATGGCAACAATCAGATATAGAGTGAGCAATCGGGATCGGATGGTAAAGATCAGATATGTAGCCAACAATCGGATTAACAAACCAATCGATCGACTGGCTCATTAAAAACAAATATTCGAAAATCTAACGCATTAATGATGAAGCTTCCAGAAGATTTGATTTATTCTCTAGTTGACAAAATTAATGAAGATTTTATTTGAATAATCAAATAGATTTTATTCTAATAATTACGTTAATTAATTAGGATTTGATCTGATTGAAGATTTTATCTCATTAATTAGGTTTTGATTTGATTGCAATTTTCCTTTATAGGCTTAGTTTTACTTTGGCTCCAAGTAATCATATTATTATAAATACGTAACTTGAGTTGTAATAAAGAGTTGAATTTTGTTTTGATTAATTATCAATAAGAAATA
>FXXK01000341.1:0-14147 GCA_900184695.1 Betula pendula
AAGAGAAGAATGAGAGAGAAAATCATAATTGGGTTGTTGTTTGGTTTTGAGACTAAGAAGGTTTTGTTGGTTCCCGATACATCGTTCTTGAGAAATAAATTATTTTTACTTACCTTAAATAAAATATTCACAACATACTACTTATATTTCCTGTGCCTTTGTCATCATGTTACCTCTGATTTCCTCATACACACCTTAATCTGTCTTAACACGAGTCATGCCGACTTTCTTCTCTGTCACACATATATCCTTCTCGTGTTTACTTCTATGATAAGATGTACTTAAACGGTTTACCAACAACATGGGGGCCAGATTAGAAGCCTCGTTGCTCCCAAAGCCCCGTATCAATGCATAGCTCGGTAAAGACTCAATCCTCGGTATCTATACTAATATACGGGTCGTGAAGCTATCAGGTGTCCCAGTTACTAAATAAGCCTATAACAAAGGGTTATGCCAGTTCATACCTGAATACTGAAGTCTAGATACATACAAATGTCTAATGGTCACGCCTATATAAAAATAGAACATTTTTTACAACAAAAATAGTTAGTTTAATGAATATAAGTGTCACATCTCTATTCAGTTTAGATAGCAAGAGTTGATAATGTAATTTATTATATGACTAAAGTTTACTGAGACTAGATATTGGATAAGAGAAGCTGTATATTGAAACCATAAGATAATAGAAGAGAGAGATTATGTCTGACTATGACAGTTCAACTGACATAAGCTGCCGAAAGCATAAACAAGCAACTATAATCTAAGTTTCAACCAAGGTAAAATATTACTCTTACATTGATTAGTTTAAATTTGGGATGCATTTGTCATCTATTTTTTTTCATACATGATTTCTTCAATAAAGGCCGACATATGGATAGTGGGTCTCTGAACTATATGCTATAAGCCGGCATTTAAGGTACAGATTTGTCCAAAATAAATGGAAGTAAATGAAAAAACATATAAAAAATAGAAAAGATAAAGACGTTCACAGTAGTTACCCAAATGAGCATTGAATACAAATGTGTAAGGCGATATAAATTTAAATGCAAACTTCAATAACACCTTCCAAGGACTGCACACAATAGGAGTTTCAACATGTGGATAATTAACTACCTCTATGAGTATCCCGAACCTATAGAAAAGATTGATCCTGAATTATATTTAACCCAAACATAAGAAAATTTAAGGAGATTAGTCTAGAAGGAATAAAATGTTACAAGAGCTATAGCGAGCAATTATAACCATATAATGGTGATTACTGGGCATAGCGGACATTGGTATCCCATACATATCATAAAACCAAATGGCAATTAAGATATTTTACAAAAACATCCTCGTTAAAATCGAGACGAGCCAAAAAATAGTTCTATAAAACTATCTAGATGTGGTGAAAAGATCAGGAATCCGATTTAAAATAGTGTTGTTGTCCCACCTATTTATAATGGAGCAAGAGTTCAGTTTTATTGAGATACATCATAAAATAAATGTTTAGTAAATCTAAATATTGATCACACACAGAGAAAAGAAAATTATTTTGATTAAACTCTATTAATTCAAATGATAGTGTCCAACGCCAAAAATGAACAAAGACGCAACTGGTTGGATAGGATCTCCCACTCATATTTTAATTGTTGAGATTGGTAAGTAATGTGAACTCAAATATATGAGTGTTCGAAATGGTCTAGATCTATTAAAACAGGTGAAGATCAATTAAAATTCTTTCCACTTTTATAATAATTTAAATAACTCCGGATAAGTTTCCTTGTGACTTGGCAGAAGTCCGGAGCCCAACTATCCAAATCATTCAGATCCGCAGAGCGCGAGCTGTAACCACTTTGGTATAGCCTCCCGCGTCCTCCGTGACCCCCAGGTCATATATGATTGGTGAGTGCTTAAAAAGTCAAGGGAATGGTCACTACCCAACTGCCAGACAACTCGCAGCGCCATCTTTCCACGCGCGTGCACAATTTCCGTCTAAACATTGTAGCGGCGTGGCCATCTTCGTTCAAACACCAACTTCTACTGGATTCGCTCAAAACGCTTCCCCACATACTAAACACAAACGAGAATCAAAGCGCCCTGAGATCTGAATCCACCTCCCGGTCCAGATAAAAATCAATTAAGCACCCCAGGTAACTTATCCCTATAAAAGAAAACAAAAAAAATAACGATACAAGAAGAAAACAATCTAACTCAACTGCGCTTGCAGTACTCACCCTATGATTTCGCTTTGTTAACTGCTAGGGCTTCTCTATTTGTCTTAGGACAAGGGGAGCGCGCCATCCGTCACTATAATACTAGCAAAAAGCTGCCAAGGTATCGTCTCCACCACCCTTTCCGGAGCTCCCGCGCACAAGATGTCGGATGATACGTGAACAGAACCACTCCTTAATCTCTCAATCTGTGATAGCCGAATACTCAACCGTGCACCGAGGGGACTCAGCGAACACACCCCATTATCTCTGTCGGGTATATTTCCAATTCTCTCTCTCTCAATTTCTACTCTTTTTTTTTTTTTTTTTTTTTTCCGAAGATTTTTGGGTTACTGATCAAAAGCCGATTCAAATCCTCAATTTTAGTTTTCTATTAATGATACATCTAGTTGGTTTTCTTTTTTACGTTTCTGGAAGTTCTGGATAAGCATATAATGGGAGAGCAGATCGTGTTTATTAACTATGGCATAACAAGTTCATTACATGTTTGGAAAATTATTTGCAAGAAAAATTATTGATGATCAATTTCCAATTTGTTTCTTTCGAAATTCTGGATGCATTGAGTCTCTCCAAATTGGTTGAGATCTTTAAATGATTAATTTCACGTTTTTTGTGACCTAATATCACTTAACATGAACTGCAGAGAGCAATTTAACATGAAGTGAGAAGCAGGTGATTAAAAATTACTGTTTCTGTTTGACCCTACTATTTCACAAGCCAAAATGCGCTTTTTGTTCCGGCAATGTCTTGGAGTGATGTTATTTAGAATAGGTTAAAATACAAATTGCAAGGTAAGGGATGCAAAAAATTGCACAAAAACATTTAAAGGCCACACATTTAATGAATTAATTTTTTAAATTGCACAATTAAATCACGGCAAAATAAAAAATAAGCAGGTGAAGCTAGTAAGAGAATGAGCGATAAAAAAAAAAATAGATGACCTTAAAATGATTTAGCATGATATAAAAGTAAATGACCTGAGTTCGAACCTTGAACCATTTTCTTACACATTGGATCCAACTAGAAGTTACACATTGGATCCACACGAGAAGGGTGTGTTAGAATATGGTAAGATAATTAAATTCATAATGTTCTTATCAAATACAAACAATACAACTTTCCTAGGATTACGTGATTTTGGATGGTTTGAAGAGGAAATTGCTCCTCATCGAGTCTACACCTTCTGGATTAGAAAGACATTCGATCTTACCGGACTCCTCATTCTACCTACCTATCTTCGAGATTTTAACCTACAATTGGATTACGGTTGTCTGCGAGAGATAAGGGATGTAATACATCACATTGATGAGTCCAACCAATCTTCACCACAAGAAAATGTGTACCGATCATTACTGCTGATGTTGCGTGTTTACATTTCCAACCACTGCTGCGGAACTTAACTATCTAGTGCTTGTATAAGTCTACTCGTGCTAGGATGAGAGCAAACACCATCTTTCAACGAAGAGGAGCTGGCAGTATACCGCACTCCTCCGTCTGTAGAACATAGGAAACTGAATTGATTTAGCATAGGAAATAGTGGGATGGCCCAGCAGAAGCGAAAGCGATTAGAGAAAATAAAAAGTAAGCCATCATTCTCAAACTTCTACAATCCGGAACCAGGGACCTCTAAACAACGATAAGTAAAAAAAAACTGAAGTTTTAATTCTATATCCACAACAAACCCATTTTGAGTTGAGAACAATCTAACTTCATTAGCGACTAATAATATTGATTCCTTATTAACTCTCCTATAACACTATCAACCGAAGGGTGCGTCCAACATAGAGGTTACGAAACAACACAAGGATTGTATGGCTGGTACAAGCCATCACATGGACATATCATATTTTGTCTATTTCAAAGAGACTAGTACAATATTTTTCCATCTTAAATAAACAATGAGTGGTCACGACTTTATTAAAAGATAGCATTTATATCACAAGGTTAATGATCTCTTATTACAGTGATAGAAGGCACATCCTCATTTCAAGTACGACTCTAGTTCGCTATAAATGGCGGACGAAAGTGACACTATACCTGAGATTCTAAAGATTCCAATCTTCATCATTATGATCAACTACGAATACTTATAGTCTTGATGAAGAATATATGCACCTTTCACATATATCAACCCATCCGTGATTATTCTAAGTCATTCAACCCTTTAAAGTATATTTTTTAAACAAACTCTCATATCCAAAACCGCAACTGGAAGTAAACACGTATCTAGTACTTCGTGTACAAGAACACACCAATTAGTAGACTCAATATCAAAAAATATCCATTTTGCACGCGCGATCTTAGCTTCTCCAGGCCGAAGAAGCATTTCAAAACACCTTTATATATTGTTTGTTTGTGTTATAACCCCTTTACCACTTACACTGAGTTAAGAGATAATACACCATGAAGTCACCCAGGTACTCTACTGTGATGTATCAATATACTCAGCACCCATACCTCGCGATAGTCATCCGATTAAATATCGACCATATTCCATGTCGTCATGCATTGCAAACAAGACTATCCATAAGAGTAAGGATGATTCGGATCCGAGAGGAGAGAAAAGTGTTAAGAGGAAACGCAATATATAATGCATTATGTGTATTAGTTTGCGAAAACCCATACAATAGGCCTAACTGTATCATATACTTTTCCATATTCCCATAAACACACAATACTTAGATGCTCGAAGACGACTAAGAGACCAAAACATTCCAGATGCTTTTGCAACTTTCACGACTCGCTCTTTTCTACCGATCATAGGCAAACCACAAGCTTGAAAAGAGGAAAAGTTTTAAAAATTTATCTTTTATGTTGAAATCTTATGTACATTAGTATTTGCTATGTGAAATGAACCACTAAGACGATTAATGTGACTCTACTATAAAAAAGAAGCATTTTCTATAATGTAATAAGATTTATTATTGGAGGATCGCGTGGAAGGACGTGAAAAATGTGTTGTGTAAGTGCTGTTGAACATGAAGGGC
This sequence comes from Betula pendula, assembly GCA_900184695.1. Taxonomy (NCBI): domain Eukaryota; kingdom Viridiplantae; phylum Streptophyta; class Magnoliopsida; order Fagales; family Betulaceae; genus Betula; species Betula pendula. The sequence goes on from FXXK01000341.1 coordinate 5,201, forward strand.
TAGAATATTAATCACATTTCTTTTTAATAAACAAGAAAGGCCGAATGCAGTGAGAGTCAAAAGAGACCCTGTTCAGCATTGAATCGAGATCAACAATCGACCAGCAAAAAGACAGACCTGTCATCATTAACTATGTTATTAAGGTATCCAGCGAATTGTGATAAGACCTTTGAGTCATATGATGACTATCAGGTTTGAAGTTGTATGTGGCACCTAGATAAGGAGCCTATATAACAACAATACTACAAAGAGTCTATACGTAAAAGATGAAAGGAATTATTTTCGACCCCCTCCTCTGAATTCTATGATCTTTCTAATGCACACTGCACTTTATCAATCTTAGAGGATGAGAGGAGAGCGAGGGAATATGAAAGTTGTATTATGATGTATGAAGACTGTTACAGATTAGAACGATATGCCTCTTTGGTATGCTTAGTCATTATCTATAATTACTACCCTATGCTTTTCTCTATCTATATAAATCCAATTTTCTTTGTTGAAGCTCATCGAGAGAGACCGCATAGATGGTCGAGAGCGCGCGAGAGGGTGCGATGTGGTGGGAGAGCGAGAGAGCGAGCTGGAGATATTCTCGATAAATCTTTCGGACACCTTAGTGATAATAGAATAAAATAAATACTTGATGCATACTGACACATGCAAGACTTAAAGCCTACAACAGAATAGATGAGTAAATTCTAACCACCACTAGTGTAGAGACAAAAGTACCCATCAGCCTATTCCTAAGTAACCCTAAACAGACAAGATCACAATGGTTTATGGTCCACAGGCAAACCTACCACTAAGTCACTATGTGTCTGGCCCTTTCTAAAACACAATTTATTCATATAACATATCTTGCTTTCCCAGAACACACTTGTCTTTCTTCATCTTGTATACCTTAAATCCTCAGTCTTCTTCTGGTTACTTGCTACTTTTTTATTCTATATATACAACCCTTTATGGACCCCCCCCACATTAAAGATCAAATAAAAGCCATATTATGGAGCAAAACCGAATATAGAATCAGTCAATAAGATAGGCGAGCATAATAGTATATAGACCGTTATATCCTCTAGATCCTTCCTAGCAACCTAAGAAATGCTAGAAACTAGAGAGAACTAATTTTATCTATTCTTTTTTTCTTATGCCACACAAACAAAATAGAAGAATCAAGACATATCCTCGCTGTCATAAGCTGCTACAACTGAAATTTTACAAATAAAAAACCATAAAATCAAGAGAGAACAAATCTATCCTTATCGAGAGTAAAAAAAACAACACCGAGAGATATCTAGTAGCCTATCCACCAGAAATCTATTAAGCCAACAGCGGATAGGCATTACTCATACTGAATATCCCAACCAGGATTTGTGAATTGAATCCCTTAATTCTGAACAAGTGAATTCACGCCACCATAGCACATTGAGTCAAATACACACAACTACTCCAAAACACCACTAGACGGAACAGAATAGGAGAAGACTCAAAGAGGTAATGATCTAACAGAGAAAAAGAGGGGAATTTCAATTTCAATGTGAATAAATACACAAACAAACTATTGGACATGTAGCAAAACAGGGCATTCAATATCCTTCCTTCCTAAAATTCTTCCTGGAGGTAGGTGATTTAAGCAGCTGAACGGCCATCAGGGAGGGTATGAAACCATAGATTAAATCATATTATAACCATTACCCTTAATTTGAATCTGATATATGCTTGATGATATGTGTTAAGAAATCTTAATAAACCGACTTTAAACCAAGAAGGACGTGGAGCCCGAGCTTAACTAAAAGTATTACCTGGGACAACCAATATCGAGAGAACCAGTACCGACCCAGGAAGCCAAGAAGAGCCGACGACGATAAAACACAGGGAGCCTTTCGTTGTTACTCCCCCGCACTTGTTACATCCGAAGTACGAACGTTAGCACTAGCAAACCTCAACCAGTGAAGCTCTCGAGTCCGGAGGATTGGAAGAATGGCCATGGGCAGCAGTGGCAAGACCAGCCTTAATTGGTTCTAACAAGACAAAGGGCCCAGACCAGGTGGGTCGCATCCCCTCTGGTTCTTCTTCATCCTTTGTCATCAGTCGTCGCTTCTTCTCTGCTTCTTCAAGAAAGCTCGTTCTCTACTCTAAGCCCGGTGCTGGTTGTGTGATGGCCTCAAAGAAAAACTCCAGTCTGCGTTCTTAGTCTCCGCCCTGATTCCCTCCACGACGTGATTTACAGTCTCTCTCTCCTCTCTCTCTCTCTCTCTCTCTGTGTTGTGTGTGTGTGTATTGTGAATGTGTTGGTGGGTTTGTCATATATAGGGATATCACCGCAATCTGAGTGGGAAAGGGGCTATCAGTATGAATACCCGTCGTTGGCTAAATACCTCTGATGGCACTGAGGTCAGTGTTTTTTTTGTTAGTTTGGTTCTCCTTGATTTGTTTATTAAGCTTTCGTTTAAGCAGCTAAGCTATGTCTTGATTTCTTCCCTGGTTATTGTTTCAGTTCTGTAATTTAGGCTGTACTAAGAATTAACGCGTCAATGGCTCGCCTTTTGAATTTATAGTGTTGCCACAACGCTTATGATTTTCAATAGCCATCAAGGGAAAAACTGAAACCTTCCATTAGATGTCATGAAAATTGCGACTTAATAGATGACGGCCATTGTGTTGCAACTATGTTATTGGCACCTTGGTCTTGGTGTGGTGGGATGTAGTCCTGATTGTGGTTAGAAAATTACCATCTAAGATTGTTTAGCAAGTTATAGCATGTTGCAAGTAAATGCAGCCATTGATAGTTAAAAGGGTGCTACACAGATTCGCTGGTTTGACATTCAAACCAATGGATAATGGTTGAAAGGTAGAGGATGGTTGCTTGTAACCATGGTTCTATGAGTAAGACCAAGGAAGCCCTTCTACTAAAAATCCGCCGTTTCATACATCACTAACTTGCATACCGCCACCAAAAAAAAGAAGAAAGGAGAAGTGAAAGAAATTCCATGCCTTCATCTCCATTCGCCAGAATGTTAAATGCATCAATTCCTACATTGCACAAACATTTTCATTAGAAGTTATCCACCATCGTGACCTTCACATGTTAATGAAAGGATTGTCCTTCTTCACATGACGGCCTTTTCACATCATTGCTTTCTTGATAAAACAACATGTTATATCCTCTAGCCTTACCTTCAAACAACCCCCATATTAGTTCCTCCGATCCTCCAAAATTAATGTATTAAAGTTTCATAGAAGCAATCCCCAAACATGGCATTTCAACCACGTCATTTCAACCTACTGCTATGTAGGACAGCGATTACATTCGCAAGATTAGAAAGCTTAGGTTTTAGATTGAAGGATTAGTTAATGATTATGAATGGAAAGGTTTAATCCAACTATATTCGTTGAAATCAAGAATAAGATGGTTCCAAATATCTCTGGACATCAACTCTAAGAGCTTTTGTTGATGCAAGACTGGGTTTAATGGTGGGGAATGCTGAAATGTGTTGGGCTTCTGGGTTTTTAACATGTAAAAGGAGGTACACAAAAAACAAGTATTGGAAGCTTGTCACGGAGCAGTCAACCCCGAGTTCAGAATTTCGAGTCCTTGGGGCTTTTTAAATGTCTTTGCGCTTGTGGGTTTTGTAGGGTTGTAGAAATAGTACTTTAAAGGATTGAAATGACTTGAAATGTTTGTGAAGTGGCTTTAAAAAAAAAGTATTGTAGTGATGCATGAATGATGAAAAGTAGGAAATCTTAGAACTCAGTTGGCCGTCAGAACTCCACCTAGAATAGTCTTTTCATAAATAAGAGATCTAACTTGCAGAAAAGTTACATTCATAAAAAGCTCACATATTGTTTTTACTATACTTGCTTACATGAAAGCAATATACTAACCCCATACAAAAACTTTTAGATACTTTTAGAACCTGTTTGAGACTGTGTTAAGGAGCTTAAAAAAAATACTTTTAGTACATAAAAGTAGTGCTAAACAAAAATGGGTCAGTTTGGTAAAAAACTTAAAAAACATTTTTTTTTATTTTTTTACTTATTTGTTCTAAAAAAGTCCAAAATTACATTGTGGTAAAGCTTGAAAATGAGGCTTTTTCTAAAAAGCTCTTTCTGACTTTTTTTTATAAATAAAAGCTCTATTTTTCAACGGAATGCCAAACAAGCTCTTACTTTGAAAAGAAGATGACTCTTCTAGTCTTTTATGATTAAGCAAGACTCAAAATAAACCCAACTAAGAGTAAAATCAGGTAGACATGTAACCATACAAGTTTTAAATAGAAAGCAAACAACTTAAATCTGTGAGTTTACTAAAACTGACCTGAGATGAAGTTGTCAGAAGTCTTCTAATTCAAGGAGGCTGACCATATTGATTTAACAATTAGAACTAAGAGTATTGTTCCAGAATCCGTGGTGGAGCCAAATGGTGGAAGTCAGATTGACTTTGCATATTAGGGATGCCTTCTCAAAAAGAGAGCACTCAATTATCATAGAGAAATGGCAAAATGATTGTTGCTCTTGTTATTTTTTTGTTATTTTTTTTATAAGGTAAGTCTTCTTGGCTTTTGTTTTTGTTTTTTTTTTTAAGCACCATTTTTTGGCGTGAATGTGAAATTCCGAACAAAAGAAAAAAATAAAAAAAAAAAAAAAAAAAAAAAAAAAAAAAAAAAAAAAAAAAAAAAAAAAAAAAAAAAAAAAAAAAAGGAAAAAAAAAAAAAAAAAAAAAAAAAAAAAAAAAAGAAAAATAGTGACCTTGCTTTATGAGGTATGGGCTTCAGCGCGATTGAGTTACCCTTTGAGGTCAAGTCTTCCTTGCTCTTGAATCCTTCAATCTCCTTAAATTTTCATTAATGTTTGGTTAAAATAAAATTCAGGAATCAATCTTTCTCACTCTAATGCATACATGATACTTGTAAGCTACAGCCTTGGGAAGGGCTGAATTTGCCTAATGTAATCCCCATTTGTTTCAACTGCCGATAATGTACTGCATTTCTCTTGTAATATGCTTTCTTCTTTTTTCTTTATGTAACATGTACCATTAAATTGCCGCCTCATGCACAAGTTTCAGGCGCCACTAACTCATCAAACTTATATTGAGAAAGTATGAACAATCATCAATTTACTGTAAGAGGAATTTATTGGTTGAATTGATTCTATCGGTTGTTTTGTTCAAGCTAGAGTAACTGTTGTGATATCTTCCTGGCCAATACCGTCGCATTTCATCAGCTTTCTTTGTTTTTCTCGTCTTCATTCTTATGACCTGCTTTCGCTGGTCTTTACACGTCCTTTAAGACTTGAAATAACAATACATTCTCATTATTAGTACTGGGGCATGCTGTTCAAGAAGTGTATGATGGTTTTCACCAGTCCAGAGCATGTGGGGCCTGGACCAGTTTATTGGACCATGGATGTGGTACGATCAATAGAAAACAAAGAAGGATTTGAAAGAGAAGGAAAAAGTGGAAGAGAGGGAGAAGAGGGACAGAGAAGAGGGAATAAAACAGAGGGGAGAAATAGTCGTCAAAATTATTTTATTCACCAAAGTGTCTGACAATAGTACAAAAATAAGTTTAAATAGACTAGGAAGTGGACCCCTAGTCAAACATTGGCCTGACAGACGCCCAAGCTAAATAAATAACAATACCCAAACTAAAAAAAAAAACAATAAAGCCCAAAAGTCCTGATAACTAACATGGCAATAAAATAAAATTCTAAATAATAAATGTGGCAATAACATAATCTCCAGCTCTCAATCATCCGGCCACAAAGTCATAGGTTGGGCTGTCCTTTGACACCAGCATACATACACAATTGTGATCTTTAGCCTGTATCTAATGTCCGCACCATACCATCATGGAAAACCCTCTTGAAATGATTAATCTCAGTACAATGCTGTGAATAAATTTTGTTGTGGGAGGATAGGCACAAAAGAAATGTTCTGGTTAGAGGAAAGGTGCTTTTCCAGTTGTCAAGGTTTTTTTTCACATGGATTCTTATGATAATTGTGATACTAGATACTAAATTGGTATTTAGATGTGCGTAGATGTTCCATTCAAGATAAAACTAAGGCCCATGAGTTATATATCTATCTGGCAACTCAGAAGGCAGTGAAATGATCTAGATGATTATTGTCTCAGGTGTAGGCTATAGAAGCCTGAAGGTTCTTGCCAATAGAAGTCTTATGCATCCTACAAAGTGATTTCTATAGAAACTCATGCCTAAGACGATGGACTTCTCACTGACATAAGTGGTAGACTTTTTCAAGGAGCCATGTCAAATGGGAGTTTAATAGTCTTATAGCTTAATGAGCTGCCCCTCACTTGTTTTTTTTTTTAATTTTTTTTTAAATTTAGTTTTAATTTTTACAGTAAGCTACCAGTATAATTGAGACAAAGGCTATGCTGAGTAAATTATAATATGGTTGGCCTATCGGCTAGTATAGTATGTTATAGGTGCTGCAAGTGTTACTAACGCATCCTTCATGTTGTTCCTCAACTTATATTTGTTTTTGAGATCAATAGTTTCCATTTACTTTTGATCATATTATTCTCCAGAGATGATTGACTAAAAGATTAACTTGCTCATAATTCTCATGTGAGTTCCAACTAAACAACTAATTAACCTGATGTACAACAATTTTCCCTTTGTATGACCTCAAAGAACTTAACCTTTGCTAACTTGATCCATGATGGCAAAGGCTGTGTTTCTTAATGGAAAAATAACCATGTCTTTTTCCCATTATGTTATCATTTTTTTTCTTTCAATATTATGTTTATCCTCAATCCATATGTGATGTTGCAATAAAGCACTTACATTTTTCATCCGTTCTGTTGATATCATTGTCAACTCCAGTTCATCTTTTGTTCTCATTTTGGTTTTCTTTCTTTTTGCTGGCTGCTGATCCTACTCCAATAAATTCCATGTGCACTCATATGAGTGCACACTGCCCACAGTGAGATGCTGATCTTTTTGGATTGTGTCAACCCTGCTCTAACTTTTTGGTCAGACTTGACTCGGGATTAAGTTTCTAGGGTTAAAGTTGTTTGTTTGCCTTTGGCAAGATAGATTCTTATTATCCAGATAATTTGCTTTAAATGGTGGGGCTCTGTTGACATTCAAATCACAGCTTTCTTTATTAAAGAATGCATTAGAAATATCAATGGATTGACCAATAATGCCAGAAGCTTTAAGTAATATAAGACTAGACGTTTTTCTTACTGGAAACATGTGGTAAGTGTTAAGTGAACCGGAAGTTCGGCTTGCAAGCATAGATGTGAAAAAAAGTCAGTATTTACAATGCTTTTGTGCACATCACTTTTTGAAGATGATATCTCAGACAAAAATCAATCTCTGTTTCAGGAAATCCTACCAAGATTATCTCCACGTCTTGGAGTGGAACTCATCCAAAAGAAGATAGCAGCTGCTTTGAAAGAATAACAGGTTTTAAGGCTCATTGAGTGATTGATTCTCAAGTATATTGTGTTTTTTTGTATAAAGATCTCAACTTCGAAGGCTGATTGTATTATGATTTTTTGACCTTAAATTCCAACTTGGACAGAATATATGGACAGTAAATTCTAAACATTGATTAAAGTAGGCACACTGTTTTACATTGATTAAAGTCGGCACTCTGTTTTACATTGATTAAAGTAGGCATTCTGTTTCTTCTGTTAAGTTCTGTACATTTTCCACGTTTCTTTCAAGCAAAATTAAGCTTAAAAGCTGAGGCTGTGATTTGCATCAACAACACCATAATTTGTTAAAGCCTAGGGAAATAAAGTGAACGAAAAATATGTCTTCTAGGTGTGCTACCAAACAAAATAAGAATTCAAAGTGTAAAGACTTTATTTATATATAGTTTTACGACTGATTGCAATTCGACAGTGAGAACTGCTTTTTCCTTTTGTAATAATTTTAAAATAATAATTTAATTTAAAAAAGGGCAAGAACAAGGAGAGCCTGGGCAGCGTAACGGGCTTGCATGATTTCATCATATTTGTGCACCTTAAAATTAAATAACTTGATATTCTATTCATCCTTGATTCTTCAAATTTTCCTCTCCAATATGTATTTTACAAAATTAAAATTGGTTCCGCAGATTTATTATATAAACATTTATTATCATTATTAGTCCAATAAATACCATATAACAATTCTAAGAATCCTTCTTATAAAACTGTCCTTTTATCAATAATTTTAGTAAAATATTCACAGGCAACCTTCCTAACGATGGGATGCCTTCCCCAAGTTTTAACAGGCAATTTCTGAATTTGCTGATCTGCATCACACTGCCGAGTTACCTATACTTTAATTTGAACTTGAGAATCATGTGTTCGCCTAACGCATGGATTATCCCCTCAAACCAACAAAAAAAAAAAACGATAGGGAATAAAGATACGAGTTAGAATTTACTGGTTGTCTCAAAAGTTGAAATTGAAGAATATAAGAAAATTTAATTATTTAATTAATTTTAATAAAATAAAATAAAAAATTAACGATTTAATTACCACTTTCTAACCAAGTTGAATGGAGCTTATTGTCAGAATAATATATTGCAATTATTTGATAACAATTGTAAATGTATCATAAAGTTTTTGGATCACATTGTAAATAGTTTTTGGATACCAATTGTTTGTCCGTTTGATGTTCTGAGATGATAATTAAAATCTATTCCCATGAAACGTCTAATTCAAGATGATAAGGATATGTTCTCTCTAGTAACCCTTTTCCCTATTCAATTAAAAAAGAAAATAGATAGAAGAAGATGATGCATATAGGTTAACACTAAAATTGTGAAGATTCTTCTGTTCCTCAATGGAGGCCCTCAGATCGAGTCCCCCCTACACACACCAAAAAAAAGAGAGTTGGAGAAAAGAAAATATTAGCCCATTCGACTCCCATGGAATAAAAACAAAAGAATTCCTTCAATTATTCTATTCTTTGAGACAGATAG
>FXXK01000341.1:19262-46857 GCA_900184695.1 Betula pendula
ACATACAAGATCAGAGCCCAAATATGCGCGTGCTCTGATTCCTGTTGCGTGTGGTGGCGGATAGACTTGGTTTGCTGGGCCCAATTTCATGGGCTTTGGCTCGGTACTAGTCTTTTGTCACTTCGGAGAAAAAAATTGATATAGGAAATACGAACAACAATTATAGGAAGGGCTTGAAACTCTCTACAGCTTAAATACTATCCCAACAAATTCTATCATCTTTTTCTTTGTTTGCTCATATAGTCACGAAATTCGATATACATTATACACGTCATTTTTCCTTATTGTACATATGCTATCACTATATTGGACCACATCTTTATAAATTTTCATATTGCACCTCTAATATGAATATATCCCAATAAACATAAGACCTCTATAAATATTATAGCCAATGACGTAGAAGAATTAATAAATATGAATCCGAAGTCCACAAACCACACACATAGCTCACATGCCAAATCACAGACAAAGACACAATTTAAAGGGGAACACAGAAATCCTCAACCTATTACAACCATCTTTGCATCCACATACATACTGTACTAACTAACAATCAACTGCATGTACTCTCCATTCAAAACAATACGTACCCCCAAAATAGAAAACAGAAAAAAAAAACATATATTGATTACTTTAGTATAAAGCAAAACGTCTCTTTTTTTTTTTCTTTTTTGCTTATGAACTATAAAATAAAGCTAAAAGCTTCCAAATTCAGAATATAAACCAAAATAAAGAGATGGTAAAAAAATTTCTTACCACTGATCAAAAACTCTCAACAAATTACGATAAAGTTGTAAAGAAATAAACCGATTTAAACGAAACCAAATTACAAATCAAACGGTGGCCAAATACTGAGAAATTTTGATATTTTAACTATAAATTCATAAGTCCAAGTCCCACATATCATAAGCTGAAACATGCCATGAAAAACGATGACTAATAAAACAATTATTGTAAATTGCTAAACCCGAAAACATTCAAAGCTTAAGAGCAATTACATCATTTGGACTACTAAACTTAATCCCATTTTTGAAACCCTATCCACAACAATTAAACTATTTCAATAAAAAAAATAACTTATTTATTCTGAATCAAAATGGAAATTAGGGAAAAGAGGCACAATGCCGATCTCAACCACCCCCACCTTCGTACCACAATTGCGCGTATGAAATTGATATTTTCCACTCCGTTACACCAGCAAAATAAAATCATATCTACCCTCAATGAAAAAATAAAAAACTTTTTATTTTTTTCTCCAATTTTACCTTTCCATGGGAAATTCAAAAAAACTATTATCCGGATATACAACTTTTAACCATGAATCAAAACACAAAGTGGTTAAATCAAATACACATATAAGATATAGTGAAAAGAACAATATATAAATGAAACAATGCCATATTAAACATTGAAAGAATCTATACCTCAACAACCACTTGTAACAATGTGACTTAATAAACTCACCTATAATTAAATGTAAATAACAACCTATCTAATCTATTTAACTAAATTCTCACCATACATACATATTTACTAGCCAATAATAAAATCAGTCACCTCAAAAACCACTTAAAATATTAGTATCTATAAACAAGAAAAAAACAAATCAAAATTATGTTAGAGAAAGAAATTATCAATCACATAAAATATAAATATAAACAAAAGAACTCATATGTTGATGACATAAAAAATCGAAATTTTCTACATATAACCCTAATACATAAGACCCACGATCTAAAGTGATATGAAACCCCTTCTATCTCCTAAATTAAACTTAGATTTATCTCACTTTCTCAGCATTGTTATTAAAAAGAAAATCTATATAAAACTCATACATCTTCATCGATTTTATATATTATATTTATGGCACTCGGCGTATGCGAAGGGGTGCAATAAATCCCCAGGAGAAGGAGTAAAAAATCATTCATATCACAAAATAAATCACACTCAAGACCAACACCCAAACTTCACTCTGAAATAATAATCTTCCGCAATTAATATAGTCCAGTATTAGTCTAGTGCAACCATCATGTCTTAGATTATCAGCAACATTCGGTATATAATTAAACGCGACAAAAGATTATAATTACCCTGAAAATTATTAAGCATCAGACACAACACACATTTAAATGATAAAAAGCAAATGGAATCACAACGCCACCCAAATAATTCTTCCAGAACATATGGAGCAGAAAGGGTATTTATTTGACGGAATAACCGTCACGCCTTAATCCGGCTCTTAAAAGTGGTTTTGATACTTTCATCTCAAATTTCATCCTATATCGCAAAGGATTATATAAGAAAGCATGTCTCACTTTTTTTTTTTTTGTAAGTAACTGTCTCACACTTCATTCTCTCATTTCACAAAACAGTTTCTTCTAGCTTCACTTACATGCAGTCTCAACGACCTTTCATACCAAACAGATTACCAGTTGATACAAAATTGACTAAACTTTAGATCCAACGATGCTATCATGCGTCGGACCTACTGCAATCTCGAGAAGACCTCTATCCTAGAAAAAAAACTAAGAGCAAAAAAAAAAAAGATAAACATAAATTGCGACAAAACAAAAGAATAATAAGACAAGTTCGGTTTGTTAAATCTAAGTCCTATTGCTCTTACTTTTTAATAAGTTTACAATACAAAATACTCAATAAATTTATATAGGAGAATGTGGTCATAGTAAAGTTAAAAATATGAAGTATAAATCGCTACCAATCAATCTTTCTAAATAGGTAACTTACAATCACTCCACAAAAAACAAAAAACAACACCAATCAACCCAACCCAGTGACTCCACAAAAACAAAAAAACGATTGCAAAAACACACCCAAGTCAATCAAAAAAAAAAAAACACAAACAATCATAACAGAAAACAAACTACTTATAATAATACAATAAATAACAACCACTAACAAAGAAAACTCTCAAATCACTATAAATAAAATCAAAAATATCAATATATATAGCAACCACCGCTTCAAATCATTCTATATTATTTAAACAGACAAACTAATTGGCACGGCTTGGAGACTGAAATCAATTCACCAACATTCAGCCCTTGCATAGAAACATACAGAACAACTACACGTCACTCCCCATTAGCTTCCTTCTTGCACTGATTCTCGCAACCACAAAGAGATTCTGTCTACACAAAGCAGAAATCATTGTCACTGCAACCGAAACATAAATAACTTTGTACTCAGCGAATATAAATACAAACAAAATAAAACAGTTATTTATACGACAGAAACGAAAAAGAAAAAAATAGACCTTAACTTCATTAGTGACCAGTCAATCCTTCCCATTTAAGTTCCCCATTTAAACGACTTATTAATAACGACTGACTACACATATGCCAAAATATTCCAACAATTCCAAAGAAAACCATACTAAAACAATACTATGCTGCTTACTATTAATGCAAATGCTCATATGATTACAATATCACAATCCAATTTCCTATCTTTGCTAGGAACCAAAAAAAAATAAAAAGACCAAAAAAAAAAAAGAACATAAGGAAAGCATGATTTCCCGCTTCCACCAACATAAATCGAAGTAATTCGAACACGCTCCTTTTGGATGAAAATAAAAATCACCCCAACTCAAACTATGTAACACTTGGTGGAAAACCCTATAAAACCGTAAAACTCCAATTTGTGTACAATTTCATGCCGACAGAACCAAAAAATCAGATCAGATATGCAGACGTCAAATGACATCATCTATCTCCCTTTAGTTGTCCATTCTACTTCGCAACTTATAGCACATAATTAGACACAGCCAGCCAAAAAAAGAAAAACCAAAAATGGAAAACAAACAACATGAAGCTATATCACATTCTATATAATCAACTACTAAATATACATATAAAAGTGGAATCTATCATACTTAATAAACCAAATTATAAGATAAAATAAAATTTAAATCAAAAAAAATTAATAAAAAACAAAAATCAAAAAAACTATTGTTTTTAACTCCTTTCCATGATAAACACACTCCACCAACTTGGATTGCAGTCAATCAAAAACTGACATACCAAAGAAATGAACAGTAAAGGGCTAGTCGAACTCCATGAGATGTCAAAGTATATTATAAGATCAAAACACTTTTTAGCCTATAGTCATTTTATTCTTCTTTACATTAGTCAAAATAGATTCTCCTAATACATCCACCACACATAATAAGAACGAGCATACAAAGTAGCGAAAGGCTAGATTTGAGCAATGCCCCAACAAACACCGTATTTATATAGTCGTTTTTTTTGTTAACACATTCATTCATATTCCATTTGAATATAATCATTAACTTTAATCCACAGGGACTATAGCCTCAGTGGAGTCCCTATAATGAAGTGAAACCTACAAACATTGAACCTGTGATCCCAAATTCAAATGGATCTAGTCTAGTAGGCATATGCCTATGTACATATAAATTCATTTAGACAATTATTGGAAAACCAAAAAAAAAAACAAGCACCAAACTAAAAATAACTCCCATACATTCTTCCGATCAGAAAGAAGATACGTAACCACTCATACAAAGTATTAATTACAAAAACGAGCAGTGAATCACAAAAAATCATCTATTGTTATTATATGACAAAAGGTGATCAAAATACTGTTAAAAAAACCCCATACACACAACCTGTAAAATCCTAAAAATCAAATGCTATACAGTTCATACCTACGACAAAATTCATAAAAACAAAAAGAATAAAATCATTTAAATCAATAATCACAAGTTGCAACACAATATAAAAACTGAAACTATTTAATTGAAAAATTGGAAGGTTGAAAAAACTTAAATAAAGAAAAAAGTATCCGATAGTCTATAAACTAATCAGTATAAATGAACAGAGATCAAATGTCCAAAATTCAATCACCCTAAAAATAATGATAAACTAAACATAAATTCAATATTATCAATACCAAACTACATTTACACAACAACTGAATTCAATTCAAAACCCTTCTTTAAACTCACAATTAAAAAACAACCAATCGGGAAGTAATCATTCTTTGTTTTTTATATAAAAAAAAAATAAATAACCGCACAACAAAGGCACAAAATATTCTCTTCCTACTAAAGGTTCCATTTTGTTTTATTTTATCTATCATCTCAAACAACATTATATAACGAGAGATGAAAGCCAGGAAAACACCCAAGAATAATGCGGCAAACCATGCCTTATAAATTCTACACTACACATCCTCAAGCTAAGACACCACTGAGTTATTCTATATTTTTTGATAAACAACCGCAACAAATTCAACCATACGGAATACTCAATATTGCACCAAGGTCAGATCTTAAAGAAAGTTGTTATGGCTCACCTTTAAGTAAAACGAACATACTCTCGCAAAAAATCTTAAATTAACACCTGAAAATAAATGACATACAGCAACGATACGCATGAATAACATGCAATCAATAAATTCACATTAAATCATTTCCATTTTTTTTTTTTTATTTGAATGGCCACGCTATAATAAGAAATTGATATAAAAACATGACCTGAACTTCTCTAAGTAGAAAAACATAATTCAACCTATTAAGACATCCACCAAACATTCTGCAGCCATCTGCCTCTTTATCTATTCTATCAGACATTCTATCCCTCTGTCTGGAATGCCAGATTCCTCAGATTTTTTACATAAAAAAAAAAAGAAACAAAAAAAACCCCACTAATCTAACTACATTAAACAAACCCAAAACGCCGCTCAATCCCAAATCACAATCCAGAATTCAATAAAATAAATACTAAAATAAAAACTCCGTAAATAAATAAAAACTCAACACCAAACCTAATATATTAGACAAAAATTTTAAATAACTCTCCCACTTCACACTTGTGAAAGATTAAATAAGACAAAGAATATGCATGGCTATGCAAGCATTAAGAACCAATACCAAGCAAACATCGCATATTCGACAATCCAAAACATTTTATAATAACCTCAATTAGATAAAAAAAAACATATCACCACTTCACGATTTCTCAAACATAGAATTCTAATAAACACTAAAATTCATATAGGTTTGCTTTGAAAATACCAACAGACCTTAACAATACTTTCCAACTAGGAAAGTATATCAAATGAATAGATTTGATATAAAACAAAAATTCCAAATTGTCAAGTTATTTAAGTAAATAATCTCACTAACAACACTTTAAGCAAATAGTTATTGCTTTTATATTAATTCTAATATATTAATAATTTCTTGGACTTCCATCTTACTTCTGAATATCATTGCCACAATAATCAGATATCTTACACTTCTGAATACGGATGTATCATTTTTACAATTGAGAAGAGAAATTGTTCGTTAAATATAAATTGCAAACCACATCCAATATACTTAAAAACACAAGAATCCAGACAAGTAACCTAAACTATTTAAGATGACACCCTATCATCATCAAACTCTTAAAGCGACAACTACCAGTTTTAGTTTCTAAATTTAATTCTGACTATGATTAGATTTTCATATATTCTTAACTCATATATAATAAACCATCTGAGTGATAAATTGGAAGGTATATAATCGCAGTGGCCTTTTATTCTAGTTGTGTGGGAGACAAAACCAGCAAATGGTGTAACAAGGCACCAAATCGCCAATCAAGCCACTGCATAGTGAAAAGAACCGTGATCAGAATGATTCAACTAGATAGAATACAGCAAACACCAACCATTGGGCAAATACCCACTGATGGCTAAAACCAGCTATAACCGTGACTACAATGACCTACGAATGTTAAAGGCAATCAAACACATATCATATGGATAACTAAACAATCTCGGATCACACTGGATCACACATATGGATGGAGGTTTGCAGGACGCTTTATTGCTTAAATTATACATAAAAATCCAAGCACAACACGAAACTCTCCAGCATCCCACCCAAGAAGAACACTTGAAAAACAACATAAAAAACGAAACAAACAAGAAAAGCAAATCTTAAGAAGCGGGAACACCGGTCTAAAAAGCAAGGTGTATCTTGCAAATATAAACCCTAACTGTTCAAAATATTTCAATAAAATCTTGAACAACCATACAACCATTTGTAAAGAATAACACCCCTATTTTTGTATTAAACCATCAATTATATTAATTAAGACTACCTTGTACAATGATACTCGCGAAAATTGCTTAGAAGCTAAAAAAAAAAAAAACAAAAATAATAAAAAAATCAACATATAATCAACAAAAGACAGAAATGAATATATTGAATCCTCTCTCGGAGCAGGTTTTTGAGATAAGCCCTAATTTGTTAAAGTGGGTTTATCTTATTAATTTCCTCCTTTTACTGTTTATAAGAAAGCTGTCTTACACTTTTTTTTTTGGTAAGTAACTGTCTCACACTTCATTCTCTCATTCACAAACGGTTTCTTCTAGTTTCCTTGTACGCACGACATGAAATAAAAAGAAAAATTGGAGACAAAAATTTACAGGCAGTTCGGTATTAGATACCAAAGGGTCACGTCTTGCTCTTACTTTTGATTAAGTTTACAATACAAAATACTCAATTTATATAGGAGAATTGTGGTCCATAGGTAAAGTTAAAAATGAGTATCTGATTACAATCAATCATCTAAAAGTAATTATCCTATATATATATATTATGAACCATATCATATATTTTAACAGCAATTTGGCACGGCTGGGATGTACATCATCAGCCTGCATGGCTACAGACTACAGTACTCCCCATTGCTCTTTTTGCACTGATTCTCGAAAGGTTTCCTAAACATGCAAAATGTCACTGCATATATTTACAGCGAATATGAAAATACACAGTTTTTCTATGACAGAAAGGAGAAGGAAAAAAAGACTTTATCATTCATGGTGAAGTCGCCTTCCATTAAAGTTTCACTTATGGATATAAAAGTTATATGCCAAAATTTCAATTAATATATATATAGTTACTTATGCCAATGGTTCAAGCTAAGCATGCCTATCAATCCATGTCAAAGCTTATCGTGCTCATGTTTCCTATAACCATTTCCTTATTTGCTTAGAAAAAAAAAAAAGACAAAAAAAGAAAGAAAGAAAGAAGCTTTTCGTGCTCAGCCTAAATAGACATTCGAGTTCGACAGGCTCCTTTGGGTGAAAAATCTGGCATTAATTTGGTGGAAATACGCACGTACACATTTGTGTATTGCCGAAGTATACATATATGTAGTGCCGTACTGCATTTATATTAATTGTATTGTACATGTATTTATATAGCACCATGTGGATATCTTATAAAATATGATATTTAATCAAATTAATAAAAAAAGATGTACTCCTTTCAACTTAATTTGTACGTGGTGAGATGAGGGTCGACATTAGATCAAACCGTTTTTCTCCTATGTTTTTTTTTTTACTTTGTCAATTCCTCTCCCCACCAATTCCTCGCCCCACCACCACTTTATTGGGATTAATTTATTGTACGTAGTTCATAGATATATTAAGTCGAAATCTTGATTTATTGGGATTAATTTTTCTTTTTGTAGTAGCTAATTTGTCAAAGTCAAAAGGGGAAAGAAGACAAATTAGACAGTAAATCTTATCATGCCTTGAATGAATAGGACGCAATATTTAAGTAATTGAAGTTGAGAAAGTTCTTTTTTTTGGATGAGTGAGTTTGGAAAATTACCAATATATAACCACGTCATCTGCACTAGCTTTCTTGATTAGTTGAGATCAAATTGCAGTACTTAATTAGAGTAAATCCCCAATGATTGATCAATTCACTCAAACTATCTTTTAGAAATGGGGTACGTACGCGGCCACTCATCTCAATTCGTAGTTCGTAACATCTACTCTCCAAAAACATTACACATTAAGTACCCCACATGCATCACGATAGTGCACTATGCCTAATTTCTATTTGGTGGTCAATGAATCGAATCCCACGATTCCCACACTCCCATTAAAAAAATAAAAGATAAAAAGGCAACCATTATTATCATAAAGATCGATCCACAGCAAACACATGGCTCATGATTTCGTTGATTATATCACCATATACAGTGATGATTCTAGCTGTTTCTAATATATATGGTGTTTTAATTTGTTCCCACAAAAAAAAAAAAAACTTCACTTCTCACCATTGGTCTTTAATCACTAGTATAATCATTCCTTTAAACTTTAAAAAAGTGTCAAAAGGTTATCACATTTTAGAAGTTTACAATATTAACACTTCTGTCCAAATTCATCAGGCTAGAGACGGGTGTATTTTGAAAATTTAAAATTGAATTTAGACGAGATAATTAACATTGCAAATTTATAAAAAAAGATAATTTTAAATTAACACTTTTTTAAAGTTTTAAGGGTATAAATATAAAAATAATGAAAGATCGTAAACCGCAAGTAAAGAAAAGAAAAGAAAAGAAATAGGAATTAATGCGGACGTATTAATTCAATGGATAAGGGAATCTAAGAGAGACTGAGACAGGAAATGCCTTCGACTTGTAATATTGGTGTACGTTGTGCGTAATGGGCCGGATTCTCTTTATTTTCGTTTGCTTTTCTTGTCTATAAGAAGGGTCTTTCTCATTTTGGAGGTGGCAGGCACACAAAGAAGCTAGCAAACGGTGAGATCTAGAGAGAGGTTGTGTATACAGAAAGAAGCCATAGATAGAGATGGCATGGGGGATGTCTTACGAAGCGCTTAATAAGGCTAAGCCCTACTTGGCAATGGTGTCCTTGCAGTTTGGTTACTCAGGAATGTATATCATCTCCATGGTTTCTTTGAAGCGAGGCATGAACCACTACGTACTTGCCACGTACCGTCATCTAGTTGCCACCATTGTCATCGCTCCCTTTGCGATTCTTCTTGAAAAGTCTCTCTCTCTCTTTCACGTACACGTACACGTACTAATTAAACTAGATTCCCTTTTAGTTAGTTTGCTTTATCAATGTAATACATATTGTGTTTAATTAATTAATTTTTTTCTTTTTACAGGAAAATAAGACCTAAGATGACTCTGCCGATCTTCCTAAGAATTGTCCTGCTTGGTTTCATCGAGTAATGCTCTAAATACCTTCTTTATGTATCTGCATACATATATAGATGCTTCATTGCTTCTGCATGCATGCGTGTATGTGTGTGTATTTCGTACGCTTATCCGGTTGTATGTGTACTGGGTATTTGTGACTGTACGTAATACTTTTGGCTAAGTTATCGTACGTATATTCTCACTTGGGGGGCTGGGGGGATGGGACTGGGAAAGGATCTTCTGTTAGGTTGGCTTTTTTTTTTTTTTTCCTTTTCAAGATAAATTCTTTCATTAATTAATTTGATTCTTTTTTTGGGGGGCCTAAAAAGAAGCAGTAAAACATGAAAGGTCTAATATTGATGGATTGTGGTTTATCAGGCCGGTGCTTGACCAAAACTTGTATTATTTGGGGTTGAAGTACACCTCAGCGGCATTTGCATCTGCCATTATGAATATGCTCCCCGCAATAACCTTCATAATGGCAATCATCTTCAGGTACAAGTTTCAATTAATTAATGTACGTCATCATTCACTCTGCAAAATGAAAAGCCATATATATATATATATATATAGTTGTTAGGAGAAGCAATTGGCTGTCACTGGCCACAAAAACGTGATCTAACAAAATAATATTATTCTGTCGTAATTGAAAAAAAAAAAAAAAAAGAGAAGAAATTCAGTATCAGGTGTTTCAGGTTTTCTGGATTATTCATGCTAAATTTTGATGAATATTACAAAATAACAGGTTAGAGACGGTGAATTTCAAGAGGTTACAGAGCGCAGCGAAGGTGGTGGGCACAGTAATAACGGTGATGGGGGCAATGGTGATGGCCTTGTACAAAGGCCCATCGTTGATTTCCTTAGCGGGCGAGGGCAAAGCCACCATAAAATCAGCGCCGAATCCCGGATCAGCATTGGTGTCACCGGCACATTAATGCTCCTAGCTAGTTGCTGTGGCTGGGCCGCTTTCTTTATACTGCAAGTGAGTTTAACTAATTAATTACACATTATATATATATATATATATGATCATGATTATTTCTATTGCTAATTAAAATACTTTGTTCAGTCATTTACATTAAGAAATACCCTGCGGAGCTCTCTCTCACAGCTTGGATATGCTTAATGGGCATGGTGAAGGTTCAATCGTGACACTTGTGATGGAACGCGACATGAGTGTCTGGGTCATTGGATGGGACTCGAGACTTCTTGCCGCTGTTTATGCGTAAGTATATATATATATATATATACTCACGAATCTTCGCTACATGCAATTGAAAAATGTTTTGACACTAATTAATGAAAAATGTTACATGCAATTAGGGGATATGGTTGTTCCGGAATCGCATACTATGTACAAAAGGTTGTAATCAGGCAACGTGGCCCTGTGTTCGTGACGTCATTTAGCCCACTGTGCATGATCATCACTGCTGCTCTGGGCTCCATCATTTTAGCTGAGCAAATCCACCTTGGAAGGTAATATAATATATAATGCTAGCTCTTCATTCTTTCGAGAATATTGTACCTCATTAATTCTGTTTCAACTGATCAACATATTATATTATATTATAAATATAATATTATTCATTGTAATTGAGCATTGTCATAGTCGGCTTTATACTGTGGTATGGGGTAAAAGCAAAGATCTTCCAAGCTCAAAAGCGATACAAATCGATGAGAAAAGCGGCACCCAAGAATTACCAATCACGGACAGTACTAAATCAATTAAGACGATAATATTGTAGCTGCCGGGATGTTAAAAGAATTAATCCAGCAACAGTCTAGGGTTAATGTGAAAGATTACATACACTTTCTTTCTCCAAGCTAGCTGGTGCTGGCGCCGCTGCTTGAATGTGTATCTTTTAACTTATTTAATGTTCGTGGAGATCGATTACAATGAGAGCTATAAATATAGTGACTTATGTTTTGCATATATATATAAAACATAAGTCACTTATATTTATAGCTCTCATTGTAATCGATCTCCACGAACATTATATATATATATATATATAATATATATATATATTATATATATATATTATATTTAATATATATATATATATATATATTTTATTCCATTTTCATTTCTTCTAGTCCTTTTGGTGCTTTGGTGTACGTAGGTTTATTTCCTACGTACGGTGAAAGATACTAAAATCTATAATGGAAAGAATATATACGTATAGGACATGATATGCATGTGTTATATATACTGGTCCTCGAATGTCCTTGGAATAAAATGCAAATTGTGATAAGAATAATCTAAGGTTCCATTTGTTTCGACTTAAAATATTTTTCTTCAAAAATATTTTTAAGGAAATCATTTTTCAATAAAATTGTTTCCGTAAAAACCATTTTTCGGCTTTTGGCGTATACGGAAAATTACAAATATTTTTTATATTCCAATCAATCATATTAACATATAAAATTAATTTATTCACAACATAAAATTAATATATTAATAATATCACCGGACCACAGCTAGCCAAAACACCGCCAGATCCCGCCGGAATCTGGTTGAGACCCAGCCAAAACCTCGTCGAAACCTCGGCGTGACCTGCCGGGACCCGTCGTGCCCTCTGCATGGACCCGTCGGGACTCAGCCAAGATCTCGCCGGGACCTAGTCAGGACTTCGTCGAGACCCGTCAGATCCAGTTGGACCTCGTCACCTTGTCGAAACTCGTGTGGACCCGTCAAGTCCCATTAGTGTCACGACGAGGTCCCGGTGAGGTTTCGAATGGGCCCAATGAGGTCTCAGTAGGGTCATAACGAGGTCCCAGTTGGGTCTCCGGCGGGGTCCCAGCAAAGGCACAACGGGGTCCCGACGATATAACGCCCCGGCAAAATCATTTAACTTGTAATATACTTAGCGGTACGCCTTCCAGCCTTAATTCCTCCAGGGATCAAAACCAAGATCGTACACTCTCATTAAAAAGAAATGAGAGCCTACAACAAGAAGACTTGTCATTTTATAAAAGATAGAGATAGTAACTAACACCGCACAATAAAAGAATATTAGAATAACACAACAAAACATAACCATAATATCATAGATAATCATAAGTCTGATGTCTCCAAAATAAGGTCATAAGACCAGTCATCAAATAACATAAGATTACATCTTAAAGTACTAATATATCATCTAAAATGAATAAAACTAGTTAGGCTTTAGCTCGAGATACATCTCGTAAATCATTTCGATCATATTGCTGCAGCGATCTCCACCACCGAACCAAATACGAGCGAGCCACATAGGTTTTAGGTGATCAAAGATCACCGGAGGACATCCTCCAACCTCACCTCATGCATCCTATACACAGACATTCTCAATATCAACTAACAATTCACATAAGAGTATAAATGAAAAAGATATAAGAGTAAGTCCACGACTTAGTGAGTAATAATGCACATGTTATACACATTATCATTTGTGAACTTAGTTGATAAACACAAACATTATCATTCTCAGTTTATAACATGTCATGATGCAATATATGTATAGTACATGATATAATTCAGGAATATGTGATATGTTAACAATATGGTCTATTTGAAACATTACCCTACTTAATAGGGTTAGCACGTCCGAAAGGACATCTAGTACAATTCCCGGTGCCCTGGTCATTGCACAACTACAGTCTTACACTAGCAGTCCAACAGAGTTCGACTTCGGATGGCCCACACTGACTAGTTAAGCCGTAACTGGTGACCCACTCAATGAATAGTGAGCTATTACAAACTAAACCATTAGATCCAAGGCCCTCTCAATAATATAAACTCTATTTTGACCATAGAATCAACCCGTAATAATGGTAAGCCCATGACCATTATTCCGTTACAAGACGGTGCAACCATACCATACGATGGTAAGCCCATGTCATTATTCCATTACGAGACGGTGCAACTATGCCATACGATGCATATTAATCTGAGTTTTTTTTCATATGCATGCTCTTCACAGCTCATCGTTTCATTAACTTTTTTAATCACAATCGTTTTTACAAAAATTGAGTTGACATTTAAGAATAAATAAGCATTTCATGAGAGTTGTAAACATGCATGTTTAATTTGTACATCAAGATAATCATGTTATGCATAAAAGTATAACAATAACAAGTATCCATATGAGTTTTTACTCACTTGAGTCGTATGAGTCCGTTAAGTACTTTTCCCCCGAGTATCCAACTCGAATCTGAGAAATAACATTTTCATTAGTCTTATACCTTACTACTAAACAAACCTTAGGCTTCTAATAACCAAAAAGGTCATTCTGTCCGAGCATCAAACGTTGACCAGGAGGGTTGAACATTCACATACCCGCATATCAAATCTTTGATGAAATCCAGAAACTCATTCTAGACACATCTCGGTCCCTACTGATTTTCTAATCCCCTAAAGTTTCTTAAACATCTAACTAGAGTAAATAAAGAGTCTCAAACTACAAGAACACAAGATTTAAGGTACCAAACCTTTAAACCACCTCAAAACATCAAAACTTACATAAATCAACTAATACTCCAGAATGATAAATCTTAAACTACACAACATAGAAACTAAGACATAACAACTACTAGACAACAAAACAACAAGAAAACAAAACAAGGAATGATGGATACCTTTTCAAGCCAAATCACTTTCTCCTCCTTCAAACACTCTCCCCACACACAAGGCTCTGGTGAATCAAAAATGCGAGTGAACAGTGCTAAGGGGGGTTAAGGGTGTATTTATAGAGTTGAAACGTCTGGATAAAAACTACTGAGTTTTTAGGTGCATCAAACGTTTGATGTACGACATCGAACGTTTGATGTACTATTATTCAACGGTCATATGGTTTCCATCAAACGTTTAATAAAAGCATCGAACGTTTGATAAAAGTACATCAAACGCTTGATCAAATCATCAAACGTTTGATACTATCTGACATGCACTTTGATCGAAGGTTTTCCTGTGATCATTGTATTGGGACATGTATCGAACGTTTGATCCTTACCATCGAATATTTCATGAGCACATCGAACGTTCCATAGGATCCTTCAAACGTACCATGGCATCCAAAGCTCAAAAATAAACTCTAAAACTTAGTAAATCTTTGAGGCATTATAGGCGAGGTCCGAGTGGGTCTCGGTGAGGTCATGGCAAGGTCCAAACTGGGTCCCAATTGGGTTCCGGTAGTGGTCCAGTAGGGTCTAGCGATGTTTTAACTCGAAAAATGATTTACGTACAATTTTAAAAAATGGAAACTATTTTACGGAAATTATAGAAACTTTTTCGATCAAACCAAAAATGTTTTTCATTGGCTATTATTTTTAGTCGCACCAAACACCGAAAAATACAGAAAATATTTTTTAGAAATCATTTTACTCCGAAACAAACGCTCCTAAAAGGGAATCAAAGTCGTGGTAACTTGAAGACGTGGCCCATTTTTTTTTGAAAGAACCCCCCCCCCAACGCGGCATGCTATTATAAAGTTTTTAGAGGAAACATGTATTTTTAAAAATGTAGGTGGGAATGGTATATATTTTGAACACATGTTAAACACATAATATACTAGAAATCACATTTTTATTATATGGTTATTTTATTTTGTTGATGTGGTAGTGTCAAATTAACCATTAACAGCCGTCGTTAAAAAAATAGAAAAAAAATTCAAAAATTAATGAGCTCTATTATGTTAATAGTGATGAAATAAAAATTTAGTTTTAGCTTTACTCTTTTGTTTTTAAATTTTGTTTGTGGGCTTGTTCGAGCATGGGGCCGGTTTGGTTTAACATGCATCGAAGAAACCTTGTTATTTTATTTTATTTCATGCATATCTCACCCATGTGCTGGGTGAAGCTTGAAAAATATGTTTTAGGTATGGAAAGAATTTGCATTAGGGACTTGACGCTTATTACAAAGTCTTTTCCTTTTATTTTTTTACCTTCTTATAGTTCCCAAAATCTTTTAGAGGTCTTTAAATTGCAAATTTGTTGAGCAATGTAGAAGCTCAACAAATTTTTAGCCATTTGGTTGAGTCGGATATAGAACATTTTTTGCGATAAAGTTAGCTAAAGTAGTTATTTGTTGAGCTCAATGTAAGTGCTCTTATGATCTTTGCAAGTGTCACTTTTTACCTTTCCCTCGTGTCTATGCCAAAGGGACAAAAACTCACTAAGTTTTTTGGCTCTAAAGTGGGCGCATTAACGAAATTCGTTAAGTTTTTTTTATAGAATTTGGCATCATACCTACTTTTGAGTTTATTACAAATAAGGTAAATCACATGGATTGATTTTTCATTTTTATTATAAGTGAAATATATGTGTCATGATTTTAGTAGGCGCACAAACCCACCTGAATCCTGATACATAAGTGACATGTGTCATGATTTTAGTGGGCGCACAAACCCACCTGAATCCTGATACATTGACTATCTCTCTCTGTGAGAGTCATTCATCGTCTGTTATTCCGAAGAGAGAGAAAGCAGAGAGCCAAAGATGATCTATTAGAAAGAAAAGAAAAGGTAGGAGAGAGATGGTGATGTGGGTATTTGGGTATGCATGGTTCTCTTATATGGAAAGCTGGCTTTAACTACAATCAGCGCCTCGTTGGTTTCATCAAAGACTATCGCCGTGTCTTCTATCAAGGTCATCTTCTGTGTGCGCGAGTTGTCTGTTATGTATATTGATTCTATTTAATTTGTTCATGTTTTGTTTTGTGGGTCATTGCGATTTAGGTAGTACGGACCACAGATGGACGCCGGAGTATCAAGGAAGGACTGTGACATTGGAGCCTGCAGAAGGGGAAGTCTGTGTAAGTTTTTCTTGACAAACATCAACGCCCACTTCCCAATTTTTCAATTATCTTTTTTCTTGTTGGTTTATTACTTGAGTGCTGGTAATTATTCTCAATCATGCAGTGATTATTGTGTCGTAATGTGAAAGCATTTAAGATATTTTCTTTATGTGAAATCGTTATATATATATATGACTAATGGAAAAGAAGACATAATCTACTCTCTTTAAATATTGATGGGTTGTAATTCATAATCCAATGATTTATTTGAGCATGCTGACATTTAACAAAACAAGCCAACTATATGAAATGAATGTAAATTAGAGGTCAATTGCATCAAGTAAAACAATATATATATATATATATATATCATGCGATTGCTATAAAAAAATTTAGCTTCACTAACATCATTATATATTTTTGCCTAAAAAAGGAAGGCACCCAACTAGTCTTTGGTTGTCTGTTGTACTCAGAGAACAGAAACAACCTCTAGCTGTTCTTTAATGGTGTTGTTACCGTGTACAATAATGATGAATAATATAAAATCGAAAAGAAAGAGAGAAAGAAAATCAATACAATGATTTACGTGGTTCGGCAGTGTGCTTACATCCACACAGAGAGTGTGGTTATATTTCACTATTTAATGTCTTAGGGTCACATCACTCTACTCCGCTACGTGGAGACAACTCGGTCATCCACAGTATTACTCTCTATGTCTGAGAGAGTATGAACCACTTGTTCCAACAAATGGTAAACAGAACATAGAAGTCTCCCACTTGCAATATATTCGTATGCCATATACCCTTGTTTAGTTCTTGAGTTGACATAAGTAAGTTCTTTGTGATGAATTTCAAATTATCAAACGAGATGCATATGTGAAGTAGATAAATTTTGGATTCTGCGAGGTCGTAGTGGGGAGTTGCCTACAATTGACACCTAAAGAAAACTCTTGGCACATGATTTTTTTTTTGGATAACAACGGAGAACCAGGGAAGGGGCGATTTCATTGATTATTTCATCATATATAGTGATGATTCGATATGTTTCTAATATGGTATTTTAATTTGTACCAAAAAAAAAAAAAGGAAAATTTTCACTTACCACTCATGATTTTTAATTACTTGTACATACCCTTAAACATTTAAAAAAAGTCAATTTAAGGTTATCGTGTTTTAGAAGTTTACAATATCAACCCTCCTGTCCAAATTCAACATTAAATCAAACGGATAGTGAGTGAAATCTCCAAAATACCCCTAAGTATTTAATTACAAAAATGCTTTGATTTAATAATTAAAATTTTAAAACAAAAATAAAAAGACGATAATATTTTAAAAAATTTAACGCTGAATTTAGTCGTGACTCGTGAGGGTTGACATTATAAACTTTTGAAATATAGTAACTCTAAAATAATACTTTTTAAAGTTTAAAGGAATAAGTGCAAAAATGATGAAAGATCATGGATTGTAAGTGGAGAAAAGAAAGAAAAAAGAATTAATGCGGACGAATTAATTAATTCAAAGGGTAAGAGAATCCAAGAGAGACTGAGGCAGGAAATGCCTTCGACTTGTAATATTGGTTCTCTTTATTTTTGCTTTTCTTGTTTATAAGAAGGCTCTTCCCCTCATTTTGATGGTGGGCAGAAAAGTTACATTCATAAAAGCTCACGGATTGTTTTTTACTATACTTGCTTACATGAAAGCAATATACTAATATCATACAAAAACTTTTAGATACTCTTAGAGCCTATTTGAGACTGTGTTAAGGAGCTTAAAAAAAATACTTTATTATATAAAAAGTTATGCTAAACAAAAATGGATCTGTTTGGTAAAAAACTTAAAAAGCACTTTTTTTTTTTTACTTATTTGTTCAAAAAAAGTCCAAAACTGCATTGTGGGAAGCTTGAAAATTTGGGCTTTTTCTAAAAAGCTATTTTTGACTTTTCTATAAATAAAAGCTTTATTTTCCAGCGGAATGCCAAACAAGCTCTTACTTTGAAAAGAAATGACACTTTTAGTCTTTTATGATTAAGCAAGACTCAAAATAAACCCAACTAAGAATAAATCAGGTAGACATGTAACATACAAGTTTTAAACGAAAGTAAACAACTTAAATCTGCGAGTTTACTAAAATTGACCTAAGATGAAGTTGTCAGAAGTCTTCTTATTCAAGGAGGCTGACCATATTGATTTAACAATTAGAACTAAGAGTATTGTTTCCAGAATCCCGTGGTGGAGCCAAATGGTGGAAGTCAGATTGACTTTGCATATTAGGGATGCCTTCTCAAAAAGAGAGCACTCAATTATCATAGAGAAATGGCAAAATGATTGTTGCTCTTTTTTTTTTTTTGTTATTTTTTTTTTATTTTTTTATAAGTAAGTCTTCTTTGCTTTTGTAATTTTTTTATAAGACATTTTTTTGGCGCGAAGGTGAAATTCGAACTAGTGACCTTTGCTTTATGAGGTATATATGGGCTCCAGCCGATTGAGCTACCCTTTGAGGTCAAGTCTTCCTTGCTCTTGTATCCTTCAATCTCCTTAAATTTTCATTAATGTTTGGTTAAAATAGAAATTCAGGAATCAATCTTTCCTCACTCTATGCATACATGATACTTGTAAGCTACCAGCCTTGGAAGGGCTTGAATTTGCCTAATGTAATCCCCACTTTGTTTCAACTGCCGATAATGTACTGGCATTTCTCTTGTAATATGCTTTCTTCTTTTTCTTTATGTAACAAGTACCATTAAATTGCCGCCTCATGCACAAGTTTCAGACCCACTACTCATCAACCTTATATTGAGAAATATGAACAATCATCAATTTACTGTAAGAGGAATTTTACTTGGTTGAAATTGATTCTATCGGTTGTTTTGCTTCAAGCTAGTAGTAGGACTGTTGTGATATCTTCTGCCATACCTCGCATTTTCATCAGCTCTCTCTTGTTTTCTCGTCTTCATTCTTATCACCCTTGCTTTCCTGGTCTTTACACGTCCTTTAAGACTTTTTTTTTTTTTTTCTAGATAATAGGATTGGAGGGGGAGGCCGATTGTAGCTATCCTACCTAGGCGTGACCATAGTAGCTCCCAACCTGCGGGACGCCGCTCAAGAGGGGCCTAAACGATGGGAACCGCAGACGCTTCCTTAAGACCGACCGAGCCATAGCTTAACACCCGCTCCACTAGGGCATCAATAGAATTCAAGGTGGCAAAAACTAATAGGCTTAGAGATTCCTATTGCGGGAATCGAACCCAGACCCTAATGCATGTCCAACTACTTTAAGACTTGAAATAACAATACATTCTCATTATTAGTACTGGGGCTTGCTGTTCAAGAAAGTAGTCTGATGGTTTTCACCAGTCCAGAGCATGTGGGCCTGGACAAGGTTCTATTGGGCCATGATGTCCTACGATCAATAGAAACAAAGAAGGAATTTGAAAGGAGAAGAGAAAAGTGGGAAAAGAGGAAGAAGGGAACAGAGAAGAGGAAGAAAACAGAGGGGAGAAATGAGTAATGATACTCGTCGGCCGGTGTGTGAATGAACAGTGATTCACACCGCCGACGTGTAACCTGTTTCCATTAAAAAAAAAAAAAAAAAAAAAAAATTTCCTGACAAAACAGGTTCCACGTCGGCCGGTGTGAATTACTGTTCATTCACACCGGCCGACGAGTATAATTACTCGGGGAGAAATAGCCGACAAAATTATTTTATTCACCAAAAGTGTCTGACAATAGTACAAAAATATGTTTAAATAGACTAGGGAAGTGGACCCTAGTCACACTTGGGCTGACAGACTGCCCACTAAATAAATAACAATAAGCCCAAACTAAAAAAAAAAACAACATAAAGCCCAAAGTCTGGTAAATAACGTACTAACATGGCAATAAAATAAAATTCTAAATAATAAATGTAGCAATAACATAATCTACGGCTCTCAATCATCCGGCCACAAAGTCATAGGTTGGGCTGTCCTTTGACACCAGCATACATACACATTGTGATCTTTAGCCTGTATCTAATGTCCGCACCATACCATCATGGAAAACCCTCTTGAAATGATTAATCTCATGTCCAGTACAATGCTGTGAATAAATTTTGTTGTGGGAGGATAGGCGCAAAAGAAATGTTTGGTTAGAGGAAAGGTGCTTTTCCAGTTGTCAAGGTTTTTTTTTCACATGGATTCTTATGATAATTGTGATACTAGATACTAAATTGGTATTTAGATGTGCGTAGATGTTCCATTCAAGATAAAACTAAGGCCCATGAGTTATATATCTATCTGGCAACTCAGAAGGCAGTGAAATGATCTAGATGATTATTGTCTCAGATGTAGGCTATAGAAGCCTGAAGGTTCTTGCCAATAGAAGTCTTGTGCATCCTACAAAGTGATTTCTATAGAAACTCATGCCTAAGACGATGGACTTCTCACTGGCATAAGTGGTAGATTTTTTCAAGGAGCTATGTCACATGGGAGTTTAATAGTCTTATAGCTTAATGAGCTGCCCCTTACGTTTTTTTTTTTTTTTGTTATTTAGTTTTAATTTTTACAGTAAGCTACCAGTATAATTGAGACAAAGGCTATGTTGAGTAAATTATAATATGGTTGGCCTATCGGCTAGTATAGTATGTTATAGGTGCTGCAAGTGTTACTAACGCATCCTTCATGTTGTTCCTCAACTTATATTTGTTTTGAGATCAATAGTTTCCATTTACTTTTGATCATATTATTTTCCAGAGATGATTGACTAACAGATTAACTTGCTCATAATTCTCATGTGAGTTCCAACTAAACAACTAATTAACCTGATGTACAACAATTTTCCCTTTGTATGACCTCAAAGAACTTAACCTTTGCTAACTTGATCCATGATGGCAAAGGCTGTGTTTCTCAATGGAAAAATAACCATGTCTTTTTCGCATTATGTTATCATTTTTTTTCTTTCAATATTATGTTTATCCTCAACCCATATGTGATGTCGCAATAAAGCACTTACATTTTTCATCCGTTCTGTTGATATCATTGTCAACTCCAGTTCATCTTTTGTTCTCATTTTGGTTTTCTTTCTTTTTGCTGGCTGCTGATCCTACTCCAGTAAATTCCATGTGCACTCATATGAGTGCACACTGCCCACAGTGAGATGCTGCTCTTTTTGGATTGTGTCAACCCTGCTCTAACTTTTTGGTCAGACTTGACTCGGGATTAAGTTTCTATGGTTAAAGTTTTTTGTTTGCATTGGGCAAGATAGATTCTTATTATCCAGATAATTTGCTTTAAATGGTGGGGCTCTGTTGACATTCAAATCACAGCTTTCTTTATTAAAGAATGCATTAGAAATATCAATGGATTGACCAATAATGCTAGAAGCTTTAAGTAATATTAGACTAGACGTTTTCCTTACTGGAAACATGTGGTAAGTGTTAAGTGAACTACAAGTTCGGCTTGCAAGCATAGGTGTGAAAAAAAGTCAGTATTTACAATGCTTTGGTGCACATCACTTTTTGAAATGATATCTCAGACAAAAATCAATCTCTGTTTCAGGAAATCCTACCAAGATTATCTCCACGTCTTGGAGTGGAACTCATCCAAAAGAAGATAGGAGCTGCTGCTTTGAAAGAATAACAGGTTTTAAGGCTCATTGAGTGATTGATTCTCAAGTATATTGTGTTTTATATAAAGATCTCAACTTCGAAGGCTGATTGTATTATGATTTTTTGACCTTAAATTCCAACTTGGACAGAATATATGGACAGTAATTCTAAACATTGATTAAAGTAGGCACTCTGTTTTACATTGATTAAAGTAGGCATTCTGTTTTTTCTGTTAAGTTGTTCTGTACATTTTCCACGTTTCTTTCAAGCAAAATTAAGCTTAAAAGCCGAGGCTGTGATTTGCATCAACAACACCATCGTCTCTTTTTCCTTTCTGTGGACAACTCCACCATGGGTTGCAGAAAGTGATTGATAATGGATCGTCGTTTTCATATGTTTCTAACTAATGAGATTAGTCCATGATTGCAAAAGACAAGCAGGGCATTCATTGTCTTTTGACTGTCATATGCATCCACTTCTTTCTTTCTTGCATGCGTTTTCTTGTGGAGGGGATAGAGTGTATGGCCGACAGCAGCCGGCCTGCAAACAATAACAGCACGAAATCTCTTCATTTTCACCCATCAACAGGCTTCTGCTCGACCAGGATCGTTCACAGACACATGCTGTATAAGAATGTCTCACCCTTTTTTGCTACTATCATTTTGCTCCGAAGAAAAACTCACAACAAAACTGCTTCAGAGAAGCATGACCATAATGTCGGTAATGTTTCCTCTTACTTTAAAAATTTGCAACGTGGGTTTTAATCTTTAGCCCTTTCAATTACCTCCATGTGCTGTGTGGATTTAGCAAAAAAATCCTAATAGGGGGAAAATGATCAAAATCCCATATATAATTATTATTATTTTTTTAAAAAATTGGGTTAAATATTTTTGTTCATGGGTTTATCCGATTATCAACAGCTACCTCGTTTTTAAAGTATTACAGGTGGTACCAATAATTAACTAATTTACCAAGTTAGTACTTCCGTCAAAATTCCGTCAAAAAATTAACCGGAGGGCCACGTCACTATCAAATTAAAAATGCGACACGTGTCCAGTTGACCAAATTTAAACGCCACATTAGCCCAAAATAATAAATAATAAACTTAAAACTTTAAAAAAAAACTTCAAAAATCCTAAACTTTTAAAAAGAAAAAAAAATTTAGACAGTAGGGTGGCCAGTCACCCCAAGGCTTTGGGGTGGTCGACCACTTCCCATTTTTGGCAAGGGGGTGGTTCGGCCAACCCCCAAATTGCACGAAGGGGGGTGGCCGAACCATCCCCAAAAAGCCTAAGGGGGTGGCTCGCTACCCAAATTGCAAAAGGGGAGTTGGCCGAGAACCACTCCCCAAAAAGCCAAAGGTGGCCGCCACCCCAGGCTTAGGGTGGGTTCGGCCGGTCTGGGCGGTGGCCGAAGCAACCCCACAAGCCCTTGGGTGGTTCGGCACCCCAAATTGGCAAAAGGTTGTTGCCGATAACGAACCCCAAGAGCCAAGGGGGTGGCTGGCACACCCCGTTGGGCCTAGGGTGGTTTCGCCACCCTGAAGTGCCCTTGGAGGTGCCGAGCCACCCCCTTGGTCTTCTGGTGGTGGTTCGGCCACCTCCTTTTGCAATTTGGAGGGGCTGAACCCACCCCAAGGCCTTGGGGGTGGTTCGGCTATCCTAACCGACCGGTTCTGGGGTGGCCATAAATTCACCGCAGGGCAACCGGGTGGCCGGCTCGTTGGGGTGGTTGTTGGCATCCCTTTTACAATTGGGGGTGCTCTAGGGCTTTTCGGGGGTGGTTTCAGCCTACCTCCTTTTACAATTTGGGGTGACTCCCAACCACCCCAAGGGCCTTGGGGTGGTTGCGCACCCCACAGACCGGCCATAGGAAGGTGGGCTTGAAGCTACCCCCTTGGCCAAACATGGGGTGGTCGGCCCACTGCCACTGTAATTTTTTTTTTTTTTTTAAAAATTGTTTAGGATTTTTAGTTTTTTTTGTTTTTAAAGTTTATTATTTTATTATTTTTTGGCTAATGTAGCGTTCCAAATTTGATCACTGGCACGGTCGTATATTATTGGTGGTGATGTCAAGTTCCATTTATTTTGGAATGGAATCTTGATGGAAGTACTAACTTGATAATTATGTTACATACAGGTACCTACTGCTGATACGTTTAAAAACGAGGTTAGCTGGTTTGATAATCCGTGTAAACCACAGGGGACCAGAAAAGGGTTTAAACCCTAAAAGAAATTATAAAGTGAAAAAAAAAAGGGAATGTGGCTGAGTCTTTTTTATTTTTCTGATTTTTTATTACTTTTTTTTTTAAAAAAATAAAAATAAAAAATAAGGGCATAATCTTTTTTTAAAAAAAATTATGGGGTATAGAATTAAATCGTAGGGGAGTGATTGAAAGATCACGACCCCACATTGCAAATTTTTCAATTTATGGAGGATATTGAAAAATGTTTGTGTTTTCTCCTAAAGAAACTAGAACTTGATAAGATTCATAGTGTTCTTGTAGTAAAATCTGGAAAGTGGATCAAGATCGATCGAGTTAGAAATTCTACCTTATAATGGTTCCGATTTCAGGTAACTATACAATGTAGAGTTTGACAAAAGAAATATTTAGGTCCTTGATCAAAGAACATGCATCAATTCTATTAAACATAGTACTTAAATTGGCTTACTAAATTTCAACTTCTATCTAGTCTCGAAAGAATAATAATTGAGCAATTCTTTTTTTTTTTTTTATTTCCATTGGAGGTCTAATTGGCCTAATATTTTTCGTTTTCCTGAACTCTCTTTTTTTTTTTTTTGTTTTTTTTTTTTTTGTTGGGGGGGGGGGGGGAGGAGGAGACTCGATCTGGCCCTGACATCAGCGGGCCTGACATAGCGAAAACTTGAAACAAAATCATAAAGCCGTCTGGCGTGTTTGACTAAGAAACTAAACATAAGTCCGTAGGCTTAAAAGTAACAAACTCCCAAGAGTATGTTGATGAAGAAATTCTCTGATTGATAAATATTCAAATTGTATTATGTTTATAATGTAGCTCAAATATTATCATACTAGTAAAAACTTGAAGAGAAAGTAATCATAATTGTCCTAGTAAAAACACATAAACTTAACCTAATAAGGAAATAAATAAATACAAGTTTACAAACAAAAGGAAAATAAATACAATCTTGGAAAGGAAAACAATAGAAAAATTAATAAATTGAATTTTTGTGTCAACCGAATACGGTTGATAATCAACAGTGATCGTGACCAAGATAATTTCTTTCTATACTTTCACTGTCTGAATTGAACAAAATCTTCTTGAACGGCATTGTCCAATATGTTAGTTTATTATTTTTTTATTTTAAAATTTACCGACAATATGGGGCAATTCCGTCTACATCAGGCCCCCCATTGAACATGAAGATCTTTACAAGTTTAGTTTGACTATTATCATCATCTTCTCTCTTCTTCTTCTTCTCTTTTTCTTTTTTTTTTTTTTTTTTTAAATTCAATGGGGAAAAGGTAAGGAGGAACCATTATCATCTTGAATGTAGACGTTTATGGGAATAGATTTAATTGTCTATGTTCAAAACTCAAACGACAACTTGTGTGATCCAAAAACTTGTATGATCATGTTACACATTTTATCCAAATCAGAAAGTACACTGATGATATTGAGCAAATTTAATTCTAACAACTAAGCTCCACTTCACTTGGTTAAAAGTGGTAACTAAATCATTAATTTTTTTTTTAAATTTTATAAAATCATTAAATTCATTAATTTCTTATTTCTTATCATTTCAACTTTGAGGCAAACTGATAATTTACTGCATACCCTATCGTTTTTTTTTTTTTTTTGGAGGGACTATCCCATTGTTAGGAATCACAGATGGTCTCAAGTTCGAAATTAATGTATAACTCGTGTGAATTGCAGTCCAGGAAGTTGCTGTTAACTTTGAAGGTCCCATTGTATTTGTTTGTTCCTGTGAATAGTTTACTAAAATTTTGATAAAAGACAGTTTTATAAGGAAGGATCTTAGAATTTTATGGGTATTTTATTGACTAATATGATAATAAATGTTGATTAATAAAATCTGACCCATTTAATTTTTAAAATAATATTTGAGAAATTTGAGAATCAAACTGAATAGAATATCATGTTATTTATCGTGGTTCACTCCATCTATTTAATGTTAACGTGCAAAATATGGATGAAATACACATGCAATGCCGTTACGTGCCAGCCCTTTGTTCTTCCCTTCTTTTTTTTTTTTTTTTTTTTAGTTTTTTTTTTAATTATTATTACAATGGAAAAGCAGCTTCTCACTGTCGAATTGCAATCAGTCTTAAAGATATATATAAATAAAGTTTTACGACTTTTGAATTCTTATTGCTTTGTAGCAAGAAGACATATTTTCGTCACTTTATTTCCCTAGCTTTAAATAAGATTCAATACAAGCACGCGTCCCTTTCTAGAATTTTTCAAGGATAATTACCCAATCATCACCTTTATTAAATTATCTAGATTCATCTAAAGTGTACATTTGCTTTCCAAGTGCACCATATCAATAATATTTTTTTTAATCAAAATTTTAAAAAGAGATTATAAAATAATTCGATACTTTTCAAACAACTTTTATGATTAACTATACTAACTAAAAAAATGATCAAAGCTATTTCATCTTTTCATCATGCATCTCATGTACGTATTTATATCATTTGAGAGAGAGTGATATTCTTGTTGAAACAATTTTCAGTTAGGTGAATGTTTGATTGATCTGCTCCCCTGCAAAAGAGAAAATATAGTCCAACAAAAGAGCTTGCTGAAACGGGCTGGTAGGAGATAACTCTGATGCCTAAATTAGTTATCAGTTATAAAAAGATAATGACAAAAGTTGACTAGCATTTTCTTAGGATGCCAGAAGTTCCAGTTACCTGGTTTGGACGTACTATTTATAAAGGCTGGCCGGATATAACTGTTAGAGGCTTGTTTCACGGGCTTCTCAGGTCGTGAGATCGAGGCTTGAAACACGAGAATCTGTTCCTTGAAGATCATATCTAATTAGATCCCAAGTCTTTAAGAATATAGGATCAGATCCCAAATATTGCGCATTCTCTGATTCCCTGTTGCGTGTGGTGTGGTAGACTTGGTTTGCTGGGCCCAATTATGGGCGTTGCTCGGTACTAGGTCTTTTGTTCAAGATTGATTATGGATTCTAGTGGGCTGAATTTTTCTACCGGCTCAATTCCCAACAATTC
>FXXK01000341.1:47330-58060 GCA_900184695.1 Betula pendula
TATGGGCGTTGCTCGGTACTAGGTCTTTTGTTCAAGATTGATTATGGATTCTAGTGGGCTGAATTTTTTCTACCGGCTCAATTCCCAACAATTCTTTTTCTTTTTCTTGTTTGTTTTGTAGACCGATCATAATGTTTTTCTTGTACATGATTCCATAATGGCAATCTTTTATAATTTTAGCCCGTCTTAATATGATTACATACACATATTTAGTAAATTGAGTGAGATAATTATGATTGAGCAATATACCTTCCACATGCCACTTCAGCAAAGAAATAAAGGAAATATTTCACCTAAAATTTCATGACCTACATCTAATCAAACATGCACGTTTGGACAAGAATATTGATTACTTTCTTTTTTTTTGGTTTTTTCTACTTTAGTTATAAAGCAAACGTCTTTTTTTTTTCTTTTTTTTTTTTCTAATATAAAGCAAACGTCTTAAACAACCAAAAGTGGTCAAATATTTCTTTGATCAAAAGATTGATTGATAAGTTGTAAAGTAAACCGTTTAAAGAACCAAATTAAAGTGGTGACATACTGTCGATATTTCTTAATTTGGTCCAGTTCTTTATCATAAGGCGACATGCATAGAAAGTGACTAAAAGATATGCTTGGTACGCGAATTAAAGCTTGAGATGTCATTCATTTGGCTACTTTATTATTTATGGGTATAACTATTTCAAAGGAATACTTTTTTTTGAAAATGAGAAGAATGAAGGGGGACAGGCCGACACAACCACCCCCCCACCTCTGCTAATTGCTTGAAATGTTCTTATAGGCTGTTTGGGCAATGAATATTATCCTCCTTTGAATAACTTTATTTTCCTCTTCCGATCAACTTTTAAATGAAAACACAAGTGGTTAAAAATAACATTTAGTTATATAAATTGAAACATGCCTAACTATAACTTACACACATGTAAGATAATAAACCACACAACAATATTAGAAATTATATTTTTATTCTACAATATTGACGCAACAGTCTCAACTAAACCCTTGGATATTTGCTTGTTAAAAGAAAAAACAAAATCAAGAATTAGTTGAGACTTTCACATCAACGTTAAAAGATAATTGTGAAATAAAAATGTGATTTTTAACGTTATCCATAGACTATGCGCGTGAACCCCTTTTTCCTTTAATTAGATTTTCTTTGGCTTGTTTGTAAAAAGAATCTAAATATTTCTTAACGTTTTTATTATTTTTTGGCCTGGGTGGAGGGGAATAAGGGAAGGATATATCAAAATATAACATCAAGGTCACCCAAACTTAATTCAAACTGAAAAATTCTTCCAACATTTTGGTAGTCTAGTGCATGTCTAGAGATCAGCACCCAATAATTAAAAGGAAAAGAAATTCCCTGAAAAATATGCTCAAAAATAAACAAGTTAATTAATGAGTAAAGACCGAAGCAATTATTCTCCAGAATATGGAGCAGGGTTTTTGAGATAAGCCCTAATTCGTTAAAGTGGGTTTATCTTATTAATTTCCTCCTTTTACTGTTTATAAGAAAGCTGTCTTACACTTTTTTTTTTGGTAAGTAACTGTCTCACACTTCATTCTCTCATTCACAAACGGTTTCTTCTAGTTTCCTCCTACCAATTAAGTTGACACTTATCTAATAATGGTGGCCTTGCAATTGAAGAAACTTATAGTGCAATAGAAATAAAATACAAAAATGAAATAAAGAGAGAATTGGAGACAAGAATTTACAGGCGGTTGGGTGTTAGATGCCAAAGGGTCACGTCTTGTTCTTATTTTTGATTAAGTTTACAATACAAAATACTCAATTTATAGGAGAATTGTGGTTCATAGGTAAAGTTAAAAATGAGTATATGATTACAATCAATCATCGAAAAGTAATTATCCTATATATTATGAACCATATCATATATTTTAACAGCAATTTGGCACGGCTGGGACGTACATCATCAGCCTGCATGGCTACAGACTACAGTACTCCCCATTGCTCTTTTTGCACTGATTCTCGAAAGGTTTCCTACACAAGCAAAATGTCACTGCATATATTTACAGCGAATATGAAAATACACAGTTTTCTATGACAGAAAGAAAAAGGAAAAAAAAGACTTTATCATTCATGGTGAAGTCACCTTCCATTAAAGTTTCACTTATGGATATAAAAGACGTTATGTGCCAATGGTTCAAGCTAAGCATGCCTATCAATCCATGTCGAAGCTTATCGTGCTCATGATTCCTATAACCATTTCCTTCTTTGCTTAGAGAAAAAAAAAAAGACAAAAAAGAAAGAAAGAAGCTTTTCGTGCTCACATTCGAGTTCGACAGGCTCCTTTGAGTGAAAAATCTGTCATTTGGAGGAAATACGTACACATTTGTGTATTGCATGCCGAAGTATACATATATGTAGTGCCGTACTGCATTTATCTTAATTGTATTGTACTTGTATTTATATAGCACCATGTATTTCTTATATAAATCCTTAAGTGGATATCTTATAAAATATGATATTTAATCAAATTAATAAACAAAGATGTACTCCTTTCAACTTAATTTGTGCGTGGTAAGATGAGGGTCGACATTAGATCAAACCGTTTTTCTGCGATGTTTTTTTTTTTTAATTTGTCAATTCCTCTCCCCACCAAGAGACGAGGAGTGGAGGCTAGCTGCGGCCCTACCACCCCTTTTTTTTTGTAAATTTTATTATTGATATATATATTCAGGATATAAATAGTGGGTATGAAGTGCCCAATTTGAATGTGCATGACATCAATGAAGATAAGATAACGTGGTTAATGAACATTAAGAAAGTTCGCTAAATTTTATAATCGATTATTAGTATAAAATTCACCACTTCACGGTTCTAAAATGAAAGTAGTTAACATAATTCTTAGGTGTGCTTTGATGCGTACATCTTTCCATGGAAGTATTCTTAAATATTGATATTAAAAATAAAATTCATTGGCAAGTTATTTAAGTAATATCATCAACTTTAAGCATTAGTTTTGCTTTTAATTTTTTTTATTTATTTTTTGGATTCTATCTTTCTTCTGATTTTCCACTCGGTATCTTCCTTCTGATACCGGATGTACATTTTTTTGGGAGGAATTGTTGTTAATAATTGCTATATATTAAAAAAAGGATCCAGACAAGCTATTTAAGTAATATCATCATCAACTTTAAGCACTAGTTTTAGTTTTAATTAATTTGCTTTGTTGATTTATATCTTCCTTCTGATTCTACCTGAGTGTAATTGGAGGCATTATAATCGCAGTGGGCCTTTATTCTGTTGTGTGGGGCAAAAGCAAGGATTCTGGCCCCATGCCATCAACCACTGCAAGTGCAAAGAACCGTGATCAGCAAGTGATAGCACCAAATTGGGCATATGATGGAAAAATAGTGATCAACAAGCCTAGAAGTAAGGAAATCAAACAATCATGGATACTAAAATTCGGATGGTCCACATAGAGAGGTTGCAGGACGCATTTGCTTAATTTATACAATCTAAGATGCGGGACTCACCGGTCTAAAGCAGGTGGGTTTTGCAATAGACTACTGTTCAAATTTCAATAAAATTTGAACACATACCCCATTTGTAAGAATAACCTATTTTTGTTAAACATCATTTATTAATTAGCATGATAGCGAAATTGCTTATAAAACCTAATAATATTGTTGTCTAAAGAGACTGTGCTTAATTAGAAAAAGAGACTGTGCTTAAGTATAAGATTGATGGCCTTAATTTCAGCTCTCACGCTTAAAGTAATCCGACAATTTGGCCTCTAATATATGTAGTATAAAATCACCTTCCTGGTCATATATAAATAATAGCAAAAACAAAAAGGATCCTGAACATATCTTTTTATGAGTGAATTATGTAAGATAATGTCGATCACTGTCCAAAGCATATATTAGTGAAATATATACCAATACGACAATAATAGTTCCTTGTATCATATTTTTAGTGTGGTTTTGTTGTTTCATATGCCTAATCATGATCTGTTTGCTATTCATATTCTTCTAGGCTTATATCAGTGGCAATGTGGCGTAGCACGAATGTCACACTCTCAGATAGGATGTCGTTCCACTGTCATGAAACCACCACACACACCCTAATTCAAGGAGTTCCATTGAGGGAAATCAGGGAATTGCTGACCACTTGTATATATCCTGTTAATTTAAATGGTTGGAAATATTACTCGTCACCATCCATCTTGATTTTAAACTCTTCAAATTAAGTTGTGTCGTCATTGTAAAATCCCTGATGGTTAGGATCCACAGTAATTAACTGTTTAAATTATTAACAATTTAAACAACTAATATGAAGAGCATATGAGACATGCAGCCTGTTCGGGTAGGTAATTAGGCAACCTAACATTTATTTAGACATGTGGGTCATATATATGTTACCTCACGTTAACTATCAATTAAATTGTTAGCAATTCGAGTAACTAATTACTGTGAATCTCAATCTAATTACTGATACTTGGTTGCACATGATGGGAGTAATATGGGCATTATGAACTTAGGGATTTCAATACGATTAGTTTGTTGAAATTAATTTCACAGAATGATGGTAGTTTAAAGAGATTATTTTTTTTTTTTTAATTGAATGGGGATAGTTTAAAGAGACTTGGTTGCATATAATGGTAGTTTAAGAGAGAAGGGCTATGAGATCCAACACCCTAAATTGTTCGAACATGTGAGCCTTGAAGTCTTTTATTTTAGGATTTTCAAATTAAACGATGAGAAAAAAAATGCAGTAAATTAGAAAGAAAAAAAAAAATTAAACGATGAGAATACCCTGTTTTTTTTGTAGAATTAATTGTAATGTATCCTCCTCAAATTAGTCCATTAGTTTCTTCTTGAGATGCTAGTTTGCTAATTGCAGTAAAATGGTGAACAAAAATTATTGGGTTCTCAACAAGGGGAAAAATTGGTAGTTTCCCATGGAGCAATAAGAATGTCAAACCATTCTAACTAACTAACTTGTTTGGGTTCATATATGGCAGCATTTCCAGTACTCCTGTCTTTTCTTCATTTGGAGGCTTCCCAAGAACAAGTCATAGACAAAGCTTAATGCATGCATGGCAGGACAATTGGTTTGACGTAAGTGATGAAAAAGGTCTTATTAGATAATTTGGGATTCAAAACTCTTTCGCAAGGCCTTTTTTCTGTAGTTCAAAGTCTTGTTCAGGGTTGGAATTTTCAACAATTTTATAGTCGAATTACTAGCAATTTGGACTATACATTGTAGGAAGGTCTACATGAGACTTGTCTAAATAAATTTTAAGCTGTCCAACCATCTATTCAAACAAGTAAATCCCATATAAGATCTTTCACATATACTATCCAAATTACTTAATGAAGATCCTTATCTGTTGCCCAGCTAATCCATCTTGCATAGGTTGAAGGGTGTAGTAGGGGTGGATATTGGGGTTGAAGTAGGTCATTGTATCAATAATTAGAGTGGCGTATACATTTTAGAATTGCATGTAAAATGACTGATCGGAAGTCTAAAAAATGTGGCCATAAGATTTTCTAGCATTTGAGTTACCGTGCTTCTACAAATGTGGGGAAGCATTGTGCATTGTGCATCAATGAATATGTATTTTACGTTTTTCTCTCTTCTACTCTGTCTTTATTTTTCTATCTCCGGCCTCTTTCTCTTTCATGTTTAGGTTAATTTTATTTTTTATTTTTTTAAAATGAATAATAAAATAATATTTAAGTTGTATATAGAAAGAATACATAATCCGATGGTGAATGCATTTGAAATTTAGATAATTCATTGTGGATGCTCTATCCAATTTATTAAAATGACATATGTCTTTAAAACATGTGAATTACATGTAAGAATCACATGCTCTATAAAGCATATTTATTATATTTGTCCTAAAAATTAGTTTAGAATAAAACTTTGTTTGAAAAAAAAAATACTTATCTTTCTAAGAACTCTAAAAGCACATTTTCTTAGTAATCAGCGACTAGAAATGTAGTGTAACGTACGTATATATGTTGAACTCACGCCCAATTACCGGTTTTGAATCGATGGATGGACTACGCAATATATAATTAATGTTGTATATTAAAAATAGAAGATTATAGCATAAACCATGATAAGAAAACAATGTATATATATATACAAGTTTTTAGGTTTTCTCTTAATTATATGTTAAAGGTTTCAATATCGCCATTCGTGTTCTAGGATGTATTGGCATGCAATTGAGATGAGAATGTCTTTTTTTTTTTTTTTCTTATTAATTTTAATTTGAGCGATGGTCATTAATTCTTAACCACATCTCTCCATTATATACAGTGAATCAATAATGATTATTTTATACGGCTCCATACCTACTACGCCGGCGGTTATCTCTCTCTCTCTCTAGTTCATCCCAATTTGTAAGGTGGGATTCCTCCAACCTGATTTTGGTTGGAGTCCAAACACGAAAGCACCAACTTTAATTCTCAAACTTTGTCTCCCATATGTCTTTTACTATTGGAAAAATACAATTGATGAGAATCTCCAAAGTCAATATATATCCTCCAATAATATTTTACAATTTATACAATAGGGAGATTTTCAACTCTCTATCGATCGATCTTTTAATGGTTACTAGTAATAAAAATAATTAACAGCGTCGTGTAATTACTTTAACTTTCAACGCGGTGAAAATCTCCTATGCATGCATGTCAATATCTCTACGGAAAGACATCTTATTACAATACTTGAAACACACGCTTGGCATAATTCCGTACGTACCCTTGTTCATTGTTTATAGATTATGATAAGTAGGCAAAGAACTTGGAAACAGAGAATTTTTCAATAGGATAGGTTTTTTTTTCGAAAAAAAATTTATAGAAAGGGATGAGCAGTTGTTGGATTGCTTGCTCCTGCTTCAAACGTAACTATAGCATGAAAAGTTTATTGTACGTAGTTCATAGATATAATTAAGTCGAAATGCTTGATTTATTGGGATTAATTTT
Source organism: Betula pendula (assembly GCA_900184695.1). Taxonomy (NCBI): domain Eukaryota; kingdom Viridiplantae; phylum Streptophyta; class Magnoliopsida; order Fagales; family Betulaceae; genus Betula; species Betula pendula. The sequence goes on from FXXK01000341.1 coordinate 54,297, forward strand.
TCTTTTTGTAGTAGCTAATTAATTTGTCAAAGTCAAAAGGAAAGAAGATAAATTAGACGGTAAATCTTATCATGCTTTGAATGAATAGGACGCAATAATATTTAAAGTTGAAGTTGAAGATAAGTTCTTTTTTTGGATGAGTGAGTTTGGAAAATTACCAATATATAACCACGTCATCTGCACTAGCTTTCTTGATTAATTGAGATCAAATTGCAGTACTTAATTTGAGTAAATCCCCCAATGATTGATCAATTCACTCAAACCATCTTTTAGAAATGGTGTACGTACGCGGCCACTCATCTCAATTCATAGTTCGTAACACCTGCTCTCCAAAAACATTACACATTAAGGATTTGTGTTAGGCAGTTTAAAAAGTATTTTTATCATCTTAAAAAGTTATGTCAAATAAAAAGCTGGCTTGTTTGGTAAAAAACTCTAAAAGTACTTTTTTAACTTTTTACTCTAAAAATAATCATGAACATATTTTTAGCAAAAACTTAAAAATAACATTTTTACTAATAAACTTTTTTTAACTTTAAAAACTCTATTTTCCAATATAATTTCAAACAGATCCTAAATACCCCACATGCATCACGATAGTGCACTAAGCCTAATTTCTATTTGGTGGTCAATGAATCGAATCCCACGATTCCCACACTCCCATTAAAAAAATAAAAGAAAAAAAGGCAACCATTATTGTCATAAAGATCGATCCACATCAAACACTTGGCTCATGATTTCGTTGATTATATCACCATATACAGTGATGATTCTAGCTGTTTCTAATATGGTGTTTTAATTTGTACCCCCCCCCCCCCAAAAAAAAAAAAAAAAAAAAAAAAAATCACTTACCACCATTAATTTTTAATTTTTAGTACAATCATTCTTTTAAATTTTCAAAAAGTGTCAACACTCCTATTTAAATTCATCAGGTAAGAGATGGGTGTATTTTAAAAAATTTTGTTGTATTTGAACGGAATAGTTAATATTGTAAATTTTTTTTAAAATAGTAATCTTAAATTAATATTTTTTAAAATTTTAAAAGTATAAATACAAAAGTGCTAAAAGATCGTCGGCGGCAAGTAAAGAAAAGAAAATAAATAGGAATTAATGCGGACGTATTAATTCAATGAATAAGGGAATCCAAGAGAGACTGAGACAGGAAATGCCTTCGACTTGTAATATTGGTGTACGTTGTGCGTAATGGGCCGGGTTCTCTTTATTTTTGTTTGCTTTTCTTGTCTATAAGAAGGGTCCTTCTCATTTTAGAGGTGGCAGGCACACAAAGAAGCTAGCAAGGGTGAGATCTAGAGAGATGGTTTTGTATACACAAAGAAGCCATATATAGAGATGGCATGGGGGATGTCTTACGAAGCGCTTAATAAGGCTAAGCCCTTCTTGGCAATGGTGTCCTTGCAGTTTGGTTACTCAGGAATGTATATCATCTCCATGGTTTCTTTGAAGCGAGGCATGAGCCACTACGTACTTGCCACGTACCGTCATGTAGTTGCCACCATTGTCATCGCCCCTTCGCACTTCTTCTGAAAGTCTCTCTCTTTTCGAGTACTGTACTAGAAGCTTGTACATTGGGCCATCAACAAGTACCAAGCTCTTTGTTGGTCCTGTATAACAAATTGAAACCTCACATCAGGCTCAATATTTACCAACGTTTGCTGAATGCTACAATGCTCGCAAATTGATGGCACTGTTGCTTAACTATATTAAATTTTCTTTCTTACATATAGTTCTTCTCTTTCTTTCTTTTTCTTTTTTTTTCCTGCCCTTCTTTCTGTCCAAATTTCTTCTCTTTCTTTTTTTTTTTTTTCTTGCGCTTCTCTCTTCTCATCAGTTATGTTGATTCTATTTAAGTGGTGTATTAATAATATTGTTATTTATATTGTTTTGAACAAGTATGTCGTTAGGTTATAATTTGGTCTATTTTTTAAAAAACAGGTAGAAAAAATAAGACGTTTGAAAAAATATTTTTAAATAGAACGTTAAAAAATGCAAATTTTAACAAATGTGATGGTTAAATGATAACTTTTAAAAATATGATGTTGAAAAAGTAAAAAAGATAGGTTGAATATTAAAGAATAGTGAGTTATTGCTAATGCTGGAGTCGAAGTAGTTATTTTGAAAATTGTTAGCTAATAGAAGTGTTATTTTATTAAATTTACAAAGCATTTGCTAAGCTGATATGAATGCTCTATTTGAATAGTTCCCCGTTTTGTTAGTTTGCTTTGATCATGTAATTCATATTGTGTTTATTAATTAATTTTTCTTTTACAGAAATTAAGCCTAAGGATGCTTTCTGCCGATGCTTCCTAATTTCCTGCTTGGTTTCCTCGGTGAATGCTTAAATACTTCTTTAGTATCTGCCTCATTTCATTTAAGGGGGATTTGCTTCATTTGCTTTCTGCAATGTTGCGTGTATATGTGTATGATGTACGTTTATCGGTTGTATGTGTCGGTGCGGTATGTGACTGTACGTAATACTTTTTAGCTAGTTATTTTTTTATTCTCCTTGGGGTGCTGAGGGGGATGAACTGGAAGGATTTCGTTAGTTGGCCTTTTTTTTCTTTTTTTTTTCTTTCAAGATAAATTCTTCATTATTAATTTGTTTTTTTTGGGGGGCTAAAGAAGCGTAAAACATGAAACGGTCTAATATTGATTGGAGTTGGTTTATCAGGGCGGTGCTTGACCACTTGTATGTATTTGGGGATGAAGTACACCTCGCGTTTGCTTCTTGCCGTGGCATATGCTCCCCGCAATACCTTCTATAATTCGGCATCCTTTAGGGTACATTTCCTGTTTATTAGTCATCTTAATCTGTCAATATTGACAGCAGTGGTATATGCTCCATGCTGTAGTAAAACTACAGCATGGAGCCTCATCCGGGTATCTACTTATATATGTGCGTTAGGGCGAATTGGCTGACCAGGCCGACAAACGTGATCTAAGCAAAATATATTTATTATTTCGTATTGAAAAAAAAATTCAGTATCAGCCTATCAGGTGTTTCAGTTTCCTGAATATTCATGCTCATTTGGTGATATATTGCAATAACGTTAGGACGTGAATTTCAAGAGGTTAAGAGAAGCGAAAGGGTGGTCGGTACAGTAATAACGGTGATGGGGGCAATGGTGATGACCTTGTACAAAGGCCCCATCGTTGATTTCCTTAGCGGGCGAGGGCAAAGCCACCATAAAACCAGCGCGGAATCCGCGGATCAGCATTGGGTCACCGGCACATTAATGCTCCTAGCCAGTTGCTGTGGCTGGGCCGCTTTCTTTATACTGCAAGTGAGTTTAATTAATTAATTACACATTATCTATATATATATAGTCCATGATTAATTTTCTATTGCTAATTAAATATGTTTGTGGTTCAGTCATTTACGTTGAAGAAATACCCTGCGGCGCTCTCTCTAACAGCTTGGATATGCTTGATGGGCACGGTGGAAGGTTCAATCGTGACACTTGTGATGGAACGCGACATGAGTGTCTGGGTCATTGGATGGGACTCGAGGCTTCTTGCCGCTGTTTATGCTGTAAGTATATATCTATATATACTCAGGAATCTTTGCTACATGCAATTGAAAAATGTTTTGACACTAATGAAAAATGTTACATGCAATTAGGGGATAGTTTGTTCCGGAATCGCATATTATGTACAAGGACTTGTAATCAGGCAATGTGGCCCTGTGTTCGTGACGTCGTTTAGCCCACTGTGCATGATCATCACAGCTGCTCTGGGCGCCATCA
>FXXK01000341.1:67322-77412 GCA_900184695.1 Betula pendula
CGGTATTTTGATAATTTAAATAAACAATATATATATAAAAGGAGCTTAAAACTTTGCTTAAAATATTCTCCAGATATAAAACTATGTATTTAAAGTAAAAATAAAAGCTCTTAACTTTAATCACTTACCTAGAAAAGCCACGGATGAAGGCTTAGCTTTATTCTTCTCTCTCTCTCTCTTCTCTTCTATTTTCTCTCTTCTCTCTTTTCTCTCTTTTCTTCGGTTTGAAAGTTAAGTTGCTGAAGAACGAAAGAGCCTTACTTCCTATTTATAAGACTATTAAAGGCTAGGATTTATCCTACCATTTCTTATCTACGGCTGGGGTGCACAAGTAATTGAATGCAATACAAAAGTTATACGTACTTATGATTCATTTATTACAAAATTTTATCTCTTATCTTATGTGCATCTTATCTACATCTTATCTGCATACTACCATTCATTTAACATATGCACAATTTACTCTAATAGTATGAAAGCCATTAAAGAGAATGACGTGAGGCTAGGTGCAGGTCTCTCCCCCTCTATTATCTTTTATTCATTATTTTATTTTTATTTTATTTTTGTTTTTCTTTTGATTTTCGTCCAGCCACCGTGCTGGGTGGTTTGGACGAATTTTCGTTCCCTTCCTGAAATCTAAAAATCATGAAATTTGGAGGATAGATAGAGGACTACGAGACGAGTATTCTGGCTTTTGAATCAGCCAAATCAGAATTCGTTTGACCCTATTTTCATTATTTTTAGTTTAAAGTTCATTTACAATTTCCATTGTACTAGAGTCTAAAAGTGTTCCAATAGACTCCAAATTTTTACCATATATTCTATAAATACTACATATAGATAGAGAACTTACGAGACGAGTATTCCGAATTTTGAGTTAATCAAATCGGAGTTCGTTTGACCCTATTTTAGTTTAAAGTTTATTTACATTTTTCCTTGTACTTGAGTCTAAAAAGTATTCCAATAGACTCTAAATTTTACTATATGTTCTATAAATACTCATAAAGTCCTTATAATCTTCCTATATGTACTTATTGTATTATTGTTTGGTCTTAAATTTCAGTTTAAAACTGTCTTATTCGTGATTTAAAATCTGGGGCGCTACAGCCGGGACCTGTCGTGACCCCTTATGGACCTCATCCGGACCCAACCAAGATCCTGCAGGAACCCAACTAGGACTTCGTCGTGACCCCTCTAGGACCTAATCAGGACCTCGTTGAGACCTCGTTGAGACCCAGTTGGGACCTCGTAGGACCCTGCCGAAACCCGTTGTAACCCCGTCAAGTCCCATTAGTGTCACGACGAGGTCCTAGTGAGGTTTCGAAGGAGGCCCGATGAGGTCCCGACAGGGTCACAACGAGGTCCCAGCTGGGTCTTGGCAGGGTCCCAGCAAGGTCGCAACAGGGTCCTGGCGATGTAACGCTCCGACAAAATCATTTAACTTGTAAATGACTTAGCGGTACGCCTCCCAGCCTTAACCTCTCCAATGTCAAAATTCAGGGATCATGCACTCTCTTTAAAAAGAAATGAAAGCCTACAACGAAAGACTTGTCACTTTGTAAAAGATAGAGATAGCAACTAACACCCACAATAAAAGAATACCAGAATAACACAACAAAACATAACCATAATATCATAGATAATCATAAGTCTAATGTCTCCAAAATAAGGTCATAAGACTAGTCATCAAATAACATAAGATTATATCTTAAAGTACTAATATATCATCAAAAATGAATAAAATTAGTTAGCTCTAGCTTAAGATACATCTCGTAAATCATTTCGATCATATCGTTGTAGCGATCTCCACCACCGAACCAAATACGAGCGAGCCACATAGGTTCTAGGTGATCAAAGATCACCGGAGGACATCCTCCAACCTCACCTCATTCATTCTATACACAGCTATTCTCGATATCAGCTAATAATTCACATAAGAGTATAAATGAAAAAGATACAAGAGTAAGTCCACGACTTAGTGAATAATAATGCACATGTTATACACATTATCATTTGTGAACTTAGTTGATAAACACAAACATTATCATTCTTAGTTTATAACATGTCATGATGCAATATATGTATAGTACATGATATAATTCAAGAACATATGATATGTTAACAATATGATCTATTTGATACATTCCTATGTTTAATAAGGTTAGCACGTCCAAAAGAACATCTGGTACAACTCCTGGTGCCCCGGTCATTGCACAACTACTGTCTTACATTAGCAATCCGACCAAGTCCAACCTCGGATGGCCCACACTAACTAGTTAAGTCGTAACTGGTAACCCACTCAATAAATAATGAACTATTACAAACTAAACCATTAGATCCAAGGCCCTCTCAATAACATAAATTCTCTTCATAACTCATCGTTTCATTATATTTCTTAATCACAATCGTTTTCACAAAAATAAAGTTCACATTTGAGAATAAATAAGCATTTTATGAGAGTTGTAAACATGTATGTTTAATTTGTACATCAAGATAATCACGCTATACATAAAAGTATAACAATTACAAGTATCCATATGAGTTTTTATTCACTTGAGTCGTATGAGTCCGTTAAGTACTCTTCCCCCGGGTCTCCAACTTTTGAATCTGAGAAATAACCTTTCTATTAGTTTTATACCTTACAATAAACAAAACCGTGGCTAAACAAAAAGGTTCATTCGTCCGAGTAGTCAAACGTTGTACTAGAAGCAATATACTTCAAAAAACGCATCGAAGTATGAACCAGAATCATTCCTGGCACATCAAACCATTACTCCCGGAATATCAAGTAATAAACATAAGTAAGCAACAGAACAACTCACCACACAATACAATCAATAATACTCCAAATTGACAACAAATAATCTTAAACTACAACATTTAAAACGTTAAAGAGCATTAAACAGTACTAGAAACGCAAATAACAAAGTAACCTTCAAACACTCTTCCGCTACCATACCACACAAGGCTCTGGTGAATCAAAATGCGAGTAAACAATGATGGGGAGGGGGGGGCGGTGGGGCTTTTTTTTTTTTTTTTTTACTAAAAAGACGGATGAGCACATTTCAAGATAGTCGGACCCCGCCCAAATTTTCCAAAAACCTCACATTTGGCGAGATAGTGTATATGCTATACATCAACACATAGGATTTATACAAAAACCCACCATCCATAAAAAAAATAAAGCAAAACTTATCGTAGCTAACGCAGGTAACCCTATATTTATCCACCCGTAAGATCCCTGTAAGGTCTTTAGGAATCAACTCGAGTTGTATTCCTAAAGACCCTAAAGGTATCTTAGACGGTGGAAAATGTGGTTTACCTTGCGTTAGAATACGATAGTTTTTGAGGCATATAGGCGAGGTCCGAGGAAAATGGTCCCGGCGAGGTCATGGCAGAGGTCCCAATTCGGTCATCGAACACAGGTTCTGGTAGTGGTCCAGAATGGTCTAGCAATGTACTTGCTATGATCTTAGTTGATTTAAGATGAGACAATTCAAACCTCAAAAAAATAGTTTAGTCCGAGTTTTAAAAAATGGAAGACTACTTTACTGAATTATTAGGAACTTTTTCGATCAAACCAAATGTTTTTCGGTCTGGCTATTATTTTCAGTCGCACCAAACACCAAAAAATACAGAAATATTTTCAAAAACATTTTCTCCGATAACAAACATCCTAAAAAGGGAATCAAAGTCGTGGTAACTTGAAGATGTGGCCCATTCCCCCCCCCCCCCCCCCAAAGCGGCATGTATATATAAGTGTTTAGAAGAAACATGTGATTTTAAAAAAAAACCAATGTGTGTGAAAAAAAAAATACATCAAAACACAAATGTGAAAAAATCAAAGCTAACAAATTTACATAAATCTAACATCAATAACTCTAAAGATAATAATAATACAAAAGAGACTCAAACAACAAAACACGATGGTAGGTCGACCGATGGATAGTATATTTTGAACACATGTTAACACATTATATACTAGGAAATCCCATTGTTATTATATGGTTATTTTCTTTTGTTTGATGGTGGTAGTGTCAAATTTAACCGGATGTAACAGCCGTCGTTTAAAAATGAAACAAAATTTCAAAATTTGAGCGCTATTATGTTAATTGTGATGAAATAAAAAATTTAGTTTAGCTTTATCTTTGTTTTTTTAAATTTGTTTGTGGGCTTTTCGAGCATGGCGACCGGTTTGTTTTAACATGGCAGTCGAAGAAACCTTGGTTATTTTATTTATTCATGCATTCTCACCCATGTGCTGGGTGAAGGGTTTGAAAAATATGTTTGTTAGGTTATGGAGGAAGATTTGCCATTAGACCTTGCGCTATGTACAAGTTTTTCCTTTTCTTTTTTTACTTCTTATGTTCCCAAAATCTTTCTCAGAGGGTCTTCTAATGCAAATTTGTTGAGCAATGTAGAAGCTCAACAATTTTTAGCCATTTTGGTTGGAGTCGGAATAAAAACATTTTTTGTGATTAAAGGCGTATTCTAAAGTAGTTATTTTGAGCTCATGTAGCTGCTCTTATTGGTCTTTGCAGTGTCACGTTTTACCTTTCCCTCGTCTCCTATTTGCCAAGGACAAAACCCATAAGCTTTTATTGGCTCTAGGGGGCGATTAATGAAATTCGTCAAAGTCATTTATAGATTGACATCTATATTTGGACTTTTGGTTTATTACAAATAAGGTATTGGGGTAAATCACTTAATTGATTTTGCACTTTTTATATAAGTGATATTGGTCATCGATTTTAGTAGGCACACAAACCACCCTGATCCTATCATTGATCTCTCCTCTCTCTCTCTGCTGAGAGTCATTCATGTCTGTTATTTCCGAGCGAGGAGAGGAAGCAGAGGAGCCAGAGATGGACTCTTAGAAAGAAAAGAAGGCTTTAGTAAATCAGCGCTCGTTGTTTCATCAAAGACTATCGCCGTGTACTTCTATCAAGGCAAATTTTCTGTGGTGCGCGAGTTGTCTGTTAAGTGTCATTGATTCTATTTAAATTTGTTCATTTTGTTTGTGTTCGTAATGTGTGAAGCATTTAAGATATTTCTCTTTATCGTGGATATCGCTCATTGCCAGAGTATAATACTGATGTGACTAATGGAAAGTAGACATAATCTTTACTCTCTTAAAATATTGACTCAGGTAGGTTGTAATTCATAATCAATGATTTATTTGGGGCATGCTGACATTTACAGAGCATCCAATTATATTAATGGATGTAAATTGAGGTCAATGCATCAAGTAAAACAAATTATACATACTGATGTATCATCTATATATATGCATGTGATTGCTATAAAAAAAATTTAGGTACACTAACTCATTAGCGTAATATTTTTGCCATAAAAGGAAGGCACCCAACTAGTCTTTGCGTGCTGTCTGTTGTCACTCAGGAACAGAAACAGCATCTAGCTGTTCAGAAATAGGTGTTGGTTACCATGCACAATAATGATGAAATATTTATGAATCAAAAAAAAAATAAAATCAGACGATAGATTTACGTGGGTCGACAGTGGCTATGCGTGTCCATAGAGGAAAGTGTGGCTATATTTCTATTTAATGTCTTCAGTCCGGGGCGGCGGCGGAGGCCGCGACCCCTGCGGCCGCTCACGCCACCGGCGCCCCGGCGGCGCGGCCGGGCCCGCTCCGAGGCCGCGGCCGGGCGCGCCTCGCGCGGCCCGGCCGCCCGGCCCCCCGGCAGGCGCCGGGCGGGCGGCGACGGCGCTGCTACATCACTCTACTCCGCTACGTGGAAACAACTCGTTATCCACATAATTACTCTTATGTCTGAGAGAGTATGAACCACTTGTTTCAACAAATATAAACAAAACATAGAAGTCTCCCACTTGCAATATATTCGTATGCCACATATATATACCTTGTTTAGTTCTTGAGTTGACATAAGTAATTCTCTTTGTGATGAATTTCAAATTATCAAACGAGACGAATATGTGAAGTAGATAAATTTTGGATTTTCGAGGTTGTAGTGGGGAGTTGCCTACAATTGACACCTAAAGCAACTACTTGGCACTCATGGAATTTTTTTTTTTTTTTTTTGGGATAACAACCGGGAACAGAGGAAGGGGCGAGTTCCTTGATTATTTCATCATATATAGTGATGATTCGATATGTTTCTAATATGGTATTTTAATTTGTACCAAAAAAAAAAAAAAGAAGGGAAAGTTTTCACTTACCACTCCTGATCTTTAATTATTTGTACATACCCTTAAACTTTAAAAAAAGTCGATTTAGGGTTATCATCTTTCAGAAGTTTACAATATCAACCCTCCTGTCCAAATTCAGCATTAAATCAAACAGATGATGAGTGAAATCTTTAAAATATCTCTAAGATGTTTATTTAATTACAAAAATACTTTGATTTAATAATTAAAATTTTAAAACAAAAATAAAAAAGACGAGAATATTTTGAAAATTTAACGCTAAATTTAGTCGTGACTTGTGAGGGTTGACATTATAAACTTCTGAAATATGGTAACTCTAAAATAATACTGTTTAAAATTTAAAGGAATAAGTACAAAAATGATGAAAAATCATGGAGAAAAGAAAGAAAAAAGAATCAATGCAGATGAATTAATTAATTCAAAGGGTAAGAGAATCCAAGAGAGACTGAGACAGGAAATGCCTTCGACTTGTAATATTGGTTCTCTTTATTTTTTGCTTTTCTTGTTTATAAGAAGGCTCTTCCCTCATTTTGGTGGTGGCAGAAAAGTTACATTCATAAAAAGCTCACGGATTGTTTTTACTATACTTGCTTACATGAAAGCAATATACTAACACCACACAAAAACTTTTAGATACTCTTAGAGCCTATTTGAAACTCTGTCAAGGAGCTTAAAAAAAATACTTTTCGTACATAAAAAGTTGTGCTAAACAAAAATGAGTTTGTTTGGTAAAAAATTTAAAAAAACTTTTTCTTTTTTTTTTACTTATTTGTTCTAAAAAAGTCCAAAACTGCGTTGTGGGGAAGCTTGAAAATGTGGCTTTTTTAAAAAAGCTCTTTCTGACTTTTTCTATAAATAAAAGCTCTATTTTCTAGCGAAATGCCAAACAAGCTCTTACTTTGAAAAGAAGATGACACTTTTAGTCTTTTATGATTAAGCAAGACTCAAAATAAACTCAACTAAGAGTAAAATCAGGTAAACATGTAACCATACAAATTTTAAACAGAAAGTAAACAACTTAAATCTGCGAGTTTACAAAAACTGACTTAAGATGAAGTTGTCAATAGTCTTCTAATTCAAGGAGGCCGACCATATTGATTTAACAATTAGAACTAAGAGTATTGTTCCAGAATCCATGGTGGGGCCAAATGGTGGAAGTCAGATTGACTTTGCATATTAGGGATGCCTTCTCAAAAAGAGAGCACTCAATTATCATAGAGAAATGGCAAAATGATTGTTGCTCTTTTTCTTTTTTTCTTTTTTTTTTTAAAAAAAAAAGGGTAAGTCTTCCTTGCTTTTGTTTTTTGTTTTTTTTTTTAAGACATTTTTTTTGGCGTGAAGGTGAAATTCGAACTAGTGACCTTTGCTTTATGAGGTGTGGGTTTCAGCCGATTGAATTACCCTTTGAGGTCAAGTCTTCCTTGCTCTTGGATCCTTCAATCTCCTTAAATTTTCATTAATGTTTGGTTAAAATAGAAATTCAGGAATCAATCTTTCCTCAGTCTATGCATAGATGATACTTGTAAGCTAACAGCCTTGGAAGGGCTTGAATTTGCCTAATGTAATCCCCACTTTGTTTCAACTGCCGATAATGTACTGGCATTTCTCTTGCAATATGCTTTCTTCTCTTTCTTTATGTAACATGTACCATTAAATTGCCGCCTCATGCACAAGTTTCAGGCCCACTACTCATCAACCTTATATTGAGAAATATGAACAATCATCAATTTACTGTAAGAGGAATTTTACTTGGTTGAAATTGATTCTATCGGTTGTTTTGCTTCAAGCTAGGACTGTTGTGATATCTTCTGCCATACCTCGCATTTCATCAGCTTTCTCTTGTTTTCTCGTCTTCATTCTTATCACCCTTGCTTTCCTGGTCTTTACACGTCCTTTAAGACTTGAAATAACAATACATTCTCATTATTAGTACTGGGGCATGCTGTTCAAGAAAGTAGTATGATGGTTTTCACCAGTCCAGAGCATGTGGGCCTGGACAAGGTTCTATTGGACCATGATGTGGTACGATCAATAGAAACAAAGAAGGAATTTGAAAGGAGAAGAGAAAAGTGGGAAAGAGAGGGAGAAGAAGGGAACAGAGAAGAGGAATAAAACAGAGGGGAGAAATAGTCGTCAAAATTATTTTATTCACCAAAAGTGTCTGACAATAGTACAAAAATATGTTTAAATAGACTAGGGAAGTGGACCCTAGTCACACTTGGGCTGACAGACAGCCCACTAAATAAATAACAATAAGCCCAAACTAAAAAAAAAACAACATAAAGCCCAAAGTCTGGTAAATAACTAACATGGCAATAAAATAAAATTCTAAATAATAAATGTGGCAATAACATAATCTCCAGCTCTCAATCATCCGGCCACAAAGTCATAGGTTGGGCTGTCCTTTGACACAAAAGAAATGTTCTGGTTAGAGGAAAGGTGCTTTTCCAGTTGTCAAGGTTTTTTTTTCACATGGATTCTTATGATAATTGTGATACTAGATACTAAATTGGTATTTAGATGTGCGTAGATGTTCCATTCAAGATAAAACTAAGGCCCATGAGTTATATATCTATCTGGCAACTCAGAAGGCAGTGAAATGATCTAGATAGATGATTATTGTCTCAGATGTAGGCTATAGAAGCCTGAAGGTTCTTGCCAATAGAAGTCTTATGCACCCTACAAAGTGATTTCTATAGAAACTCATGCCTAAGATGATGGACTTCTCACTGGCATAAGTGGTCGATTTTTTTAAGGAGCCATGTCAAATGGGAGTTTAATAGTCTTATAGCTTAATGAGCTGTCCCTTACGTTTTTTTTTTTTTTTTTGTTATTTAGTTTTAATTTTTACAGTAAGCTACCAGTATAATTGAGACAAAGGCTATGTTTAGTAAATTATAATATGGTTGGCCTATCGGCTAGTATAGTATGTTATAGGTGCTGCAAGTTTTACTTACGCATCCTTCTCGTTGTTCCTCAACTTATATTTGTTTTTGAGATCAATAGTTTCCATTTACTTTTGATCATATTATTCTCCAGAGATGATTGACTAACAGATTAACTTGCTCATAATTCTCATGCGAGTTCCAACTAAACAGCTAATTAACCTGATGTACAACAATTTTCCCTTTGTATGACCTTAAAGAACTTAACCTTTGCTAACTTGATCCATGATGGCAAAGGCTGTTTCTCAATGGAAAAATAACCATGTCTTTTTCGCATTATGTTATCATTTTTTTTCTTTCAATATTATGTTTATCCTCAACCCATATGTGATGTCGCAATAAAGCACTTGCATTTTTCACCCGTTCTGTTGATATCATTGTCAACTCCAGTTCATCTTTGGTTCTCATTTTGGTTTTCTTTCTTTTTGCTGGCTGCTGATCCTACTCCAGTAAATTCCATGTGCACTCATATGAGTGCACACTGCCCACAGTGAGATGCTGATCTTTTTGGATTGTGTCAACCCTGCTCTAACTTTTTGGTCAGACTTGACTCGGGATTAAGTTTCTAGGGTTAAAGTTTTTTGTTTGCATTTGGCAAGATAGATTGTTATTATCCAGATAATTTGCTTTAAATGGTGGGGCTCTGTTGACATTCAAATCACAGCTTTCTTTATTAAAGAATGCATTAGAAATATCAATGGATTGACCAATAATGCCAGAAGCTTGAAGTAAAATAAGACTAGACGTTTTTCTTACTGGAAACATGTGGTAAGTGTTAAGTGAACTGGAAGTTCGGCTTGCAAGCATAGGTGTGAAAAAAAGTCAGTATTTACAATGCTTTTGTGCACATCACTTTTTGAAGATGATATCTCAGACAAAAATCAATCTCTGTTTCAGGAAATCCTACCAAGATTATCTCCACGTCTTGGAGTGGAACTCATCCAAAAGAAGATAGC